>JANHFL010003326.1:358751-369348 GCA_032468155.1 Oxyrhabdium leporinum
GCTGGCCTTTTCTAACTCTACAAGCAGGTGTCCCAAAGGTGCTTTTTGTTTTCAAGAGGCGACTGGACTTTCTGGTTTTTCTTTGAAGATCTTTTGCTTCTCATCCAAGAAGCTTCTTCAGCTCTGACTGGATGATGATTGATTCTTTACATTCCCCACCACCCAGTAAGAGCTGAAGAAGCTTTTTGGATGAGAAGCAAAATATCTTCAAAGAAAAACCAGAAAGTCCAGTCGCCTCTTGAAAACAAAAAGCACCTTTGGGACAACCATGACCTGGATGACTGAGAATCTCCATAGACATCACAAGTGGTGTTTTCCATCTTGTGCTTCTCTCAATTCTTTGGAAGTGAGGAACTTTTTCTCTGGTTCCTGCAGTCTGTGATGGAGAAGTCCCCTCACTTCCAGTTACTGCTCACTGCCTTCCACTTTTTTTTAAAGTTCATTCATGATAATGATTGATGATGAGGTGTCTTGGGTGCAACCCTAAAACATTTGGAGAACACTCTTAACACCATTGGCTTTGACAAAATGACCATCAGTCGATTACAAAAGGCAGCTTCCCTCGGAACAGCTTACATCTTGTGATGATACCTTTAGCACCATCAAACAGCCATATCTGTCTATCCCAGGTCCTTGGGAAGGACTTGATAGGTGGACAAAATGCCAAATCCAGTCTGAACATCTGGCTGACTGTGCAACGAATCTTAATAATTATGGATTAGCCATTAGGGTGCACCAGAATACAAAACATAAAATAAGAACAATAAAAGGTAACACCAAAAGGTGTTACCAAATAAAGTAAAAGGCTAACTAAAAGAAAATGTAAATCATATTTGTCTCCCCCTACAGTTTACCCCAGTCACACCCACATACACAATTCTTAGCTGTACTGTTTTTTTCAGATAAAGAGCAATGATATATATAATTTTTGGATTCTGACTACAAATAAAACATGTTTTAATAAAAGGCTCCCAACAAGCAGTTTGTCTAATGTGCAGTCTAAGATACTGACCTCTCTCTTTCTTGCACAGTGGACATTCCAATAATCTATGGACTATGTCCTCTGTCTCTGGGGTTCCACAAATACAATTATGTTCATCATGACAAACTTGGTTAAACCTTCCATATTCAACTCTGTGTCCAGCTGCTCAAATCCCTCTCCAGTAAATACCCCTTAAGATGTTTAGGAATGTCTTGTGTTTAAATATTTGGCAATTTGGAAGTTCATGGAACCATGCAACAAGGGGCTTTTTCTTTCCTCTGGTTCCCTGATGTTGACAAAACAGGACAACCATAGATGGCTTATTTTTTAAAAAAATGAGAAGCCACGGAGATGAATTTTGGTGCTTTTCCTTCTAGTTCAAGTCATAGGAAGAATGCAAAATGGGTGTTCTTTCTTTATCAGTCCAGGAGGGGTAAACAAGTGGGGGAACCCATGATTTGGGGCCGTGAGAAACTCGGTCCTGTCAGAATATCAAGTCGTCATCACTGTGTCCAAAGCAAGGGAAGAGGTGGAACCCAGAAAGAGATTTCTTAAATTGGCTTCATAAACAGCTGAAGGTTGCAGGGTGAAAAACCTCTTTAACAACTACGGCAAAAAAAAAGGTCACAAAATTGGGTGCAATTCACTTAGCAACAGTCTTGCTTAGCAATGGAAATTCTGTTCCAAAAATCTGGTCAGAAGTCAAGGACAATCTGCACATCCATCAAAATTGAAGTTTTATCGTTACACTCCACTTGTTCCCCTAACCACCTAGGAAAGCATTTATTTATTAATCAAATGTAACAAGGTTGCCATCTATCCAGCGAAACTCTGGACAGTAAACAAACATTGTCAACCATCATGTGGAGAGAGGGGGGGGAAGAGAGACCCCCTTATTTAAAAAAATCTCAAAATACTCACCTGATCTTACCATTAAGTCCACTTCAGCTCCAGCATGCTGAGGCATTTTGGTGAACTATTAGGGATACCGAAGGCATCTGGACTCTGTAAATCACTGGGAAAATAGTTTAGATTCTCCTCTGCTCCACCTGATTTCATTCTTCAGATATTTTTAAAATGAAAAATAACAGATTGGAAACTGGCATGCAAATGGGTTGTTTTTAATTTACAAAAATGCCTCCAGGCACACCTGTGTTCCATAGGTCTTCTTTAAAAAATAAATATGGTAGGCAACTGTAATGCAGGTATGCTTATCTACCTGCCTAATCATTATGTTGGGTTAGATAAGCGCAAAGGAGCAACTTCCCAATCTGCCTTTGTCAAAAATGGGTGTTCTCATTCCCTTCTGTTTCAGCCATTAGGGCGACCACTTCCTGGCAACCATTTTGTGAGAGCCCCTACGACACGCTCTCAAAATTCCAAATGTGCCTTCTGGGGTCCTGTTTTAAAATTGTGAAAAAGAAAATTGGCACTAGGAGGGGAAAAGCTGCAACATTTCTGTTATAAATAGTCTTCTTTTGAAAGAGTTTTGAGTGCCACTTCAGAGAAAGAGAAAGAGAGAGAAAGAAAGAGAAACACAGTATATGCGTATCATCTCTATATCAAAAAGGCTGAAATTTCCAGGGCCAATGGAAACAAAACTGGAGTTATATTGTTGTTGGTTTATTAATGCATGTAGTAACAAAATATTCTTGTCTATTCATAACTTGGAGATTTATATTTTATTTACTGGATCCAGTGAGATCCCCTTGCTGATTGGATAGTTGGTAGCAGGAATTATTTGTGGCTTTACGGTTAGTTGGTTAACTATATTGGCGGCTATATGTATTTAGTTTTAGAATTGTAAGCCACCCAGAGCCACTCGTCTGAGATGGGCAGTATAGAAATTGAATGGGTATATAAATAATTGCTCACTACAATTATTTAATTTGCAATAACCTATAGTCTCTATGCCATTTTTTCACATAGACCTGGCCCGTAATCCCATTAAACTGTGATTAATTTTAAATAAAGCCCAGTTGGCTGGCTCCATGCCACAGTCTAAGCAGGAATCTCACAGATCACACGATGGCATTGTGGAAGATGCGAAGCAAAGAACTAAAAACTCTTCTGCGATTTTTAGCAGCAATCTTGTGAATTTAGAAACATTTCCAGCTGATGATGCTCGGAATATTCTCTCCGTCCTAGATGATAGCATAGGTGTTCCACTTATTTACTGCTAATTATGAGGAAGGAACTAGGGAAGAGGAGCAATTTTGATAAATCCCTACTCTTTCCAAATGTGTTGCGGTGTTGTCACAGTTACTCAACCTCAAGCTGCTTTGACACTTCGGAGAAATCTGTTCTCCTACTACACCCACACTTCATTATTCTCCAGTGCTGGCACCTTCAATATGGTCGGGAAAAGTCCAGCAGCGGATATTTTTTTTTTTTTAAACCAAAAGCTCCCAAAACAAGATTAGCTGCAAAGCTAACAGCCCGGGTCTGGGAGAGAGAGGGAGGGGGAGAGAGGGAGAGGGAGAGCGAGAGAGAGGAGAGAGAGAGGGAGAGAGAGAGAGAGAGAGGAGAGAGAGAGAGAGAGAGAGAGAGGAGGGAGAGAGAGATTGATTTCAGTTTAACTATTTTGGGTCACAGAGGAGCTCCTTCCTCAGAGGCAAAGGCTGTATCCTTTTAAGAGGCAGATCTAGAGAGATTTTATTTTATGTTCAAAGCTTGCCTTTTTGGATGTCAACATAAATTTGTTTCTGCATTGTTATGGGTATTCTTCCACCCCAGGGGAGAAGATGAAGGAAAAGGGGAGAAAATATCAATACTGGCTGCACTGTGTATGTCTGTGTGTTTGTGTGAGAGAAGAAATTCTGCAGCTGAGGCAGGTTTCTGGGGGTGCTCAAAAGGGGACATTGAACAGCTCTTCTAGATGTTCCTCGAGGTTTATGGAGAGGAGGAGGAAGGGCTACATGGGCCCTCTGACTTTTCATTCCCATCAATAAATAATCCTTGATTTCCTTCCAGAAATCCTTTAAATCATGGTTGTGTCAGTAGGGTTGGAGATCACAAGGAAATGGGTAATGAGGTGTCTACATTGGCCATAACATCAAATGCTGTCTCTCTTGATTGATTGATGAGGTGCTATCAAGTTGTTTTGGATTCCTGGTGACCACATAGATCAGCCGTCTACCTAACCTTTCCAGCTCGGTGGACCAGCGGAGGTGACGGGGGATGGTTTTGCACCACTTTCACAAATGCAGCTTCATGTACACGTGCATGTTAACCCACCACTTTTGTGGCTTATTTCCAAACAGTCTGCGGCTCAGCATTGGGCCACAGACCGGAAGTTGGGGACCTGGCACAGATTGTCTCCATGACAATCCATCCCTAGATGTAGGACATGACCAGGCTGAGTCTGAGGGAGGGGTCAAACGTATCATCAGTCATGAGTCCCTTCACACCCAGAAGAGATGTAAGTCCAGCCCACTCTGAACTCCTTCTACTCTTATATCTCACTAATGTCCTTTGCCGTTAGTAGTTCAGATTTCTGTAGAGAGCTTAAGCTTACGATAAACCTTTAAACCCATTTGAACTGTCTGGATCTCCTGATTTTCCTGGCACTTGACATTAACCTGTCCTTTCAAGCTTCTCAATAGTGTACTCATCATCTCTGTAACTGGGTCTGTCTCCCTTCTGCTGGTGTTCTATTGTCTTTCTTTCCACCATTCCAAGCACCAGAGCCTTCTCCAAATAGCTGGATCTTTTCATAATATATCCCAAATAGGATAACTTGAGCCTGTTCATTTTTGTGCCTTTAGTGAGAGAGAACTCTGGGTTGATTTGTCAGTGATCCATCAGGTTGTTTTCTTGGTTGCCCTCTCAGGAAGACTTCTCGGGAGTCTTCCCCAAAAGCATCAATTGTCCTTCTATCCTGCATCTTTAAATTGTGGATTAAAAAAATATATAGTTCCTTTTATGTTTTTTTTTTAAATTGTACACAACCCAGAGTCACTTTTGTGAGTTGGGTGACTACATCATCATTCCAGCCATTGTCTATCCACTGCATGATGAAGGCCTCGTCTGCATGTTTCCAACCAATACGGTCTTAAACTTTCTTTTGCCAATTGGGCGCGTAATACATGCTGATGTCACTGCTCCATCTTGTTTTAGGTCTCTTTCGTGGATGCTTTTTATCAAGTGGGATCCATCCTATGATTGCCTTGGTCCACCTGCCATCAGTTCTTCTTGCTATGTGGCCATCCCATTTCATTCCAGGAAGGTGCTAGAAAGAGGAAGATTCCCAAATGCATTCGGACAGGTTTACAGATCTTTGAAGCGTGGTCTGAAAATGGTCCTTCATCAAGCCTCCAAATTGGAAATAATCCAGCAGCAGAATTGCAGAACTTTGCAGTTGCCTAGCAACTCTGGGTCACATCCAGGCAAATCTGGGTCAACACTTAAGCTTTACTGCCCTTGAGGGTGGGAGCCTCTTCCTGTGAGCCAAGAGAATTGGTTGGCTTCACACATCACACCAAAGCCATAAAGGAACCCACACATCTCCTATAGATTGTAAATGCTGTTCTTATAAGGTAGTCCTCGATTTACGGCCGGTTGCTTAATGACCGTTCAAAGTTACAATGGTCTGCCAAAAGGGACTTACGACCCTGTTTCAAAGTTCTGACACTGACCTCCTCATGGGTCACAGGACAACATTTTGGGACACTTGGCAACTGGCCCTCATTTATGGCCACTTGCTGTATCCCACGATCATCCCAATTTACCACAGTTTTGCCAGAAACTGAGGTTTACTTCTGATTTCTAGCAAACACCAGCCCGTAGCAAACGATGGATTCGCTTAATGACTATAGGGTTTGCTTGATGACTGCAGTGTTTACTTAACAACCACTGCAAAAGTCACAAAAAAGGGCCCAGGCATGTGGTGACCTGCTTTACAGTCATCATGACTTACAACCGTATTTGCCAGGCTCAACTGCAGTCATAAGTTAAGGACTACCTGTAGAAGAAGAAGTTTGCACTCTTGGAAGTCCTGAGTGATGCAGTTTTAATTTCATTTATCTATTTTTTTCAGCCGCTGGGAAGCATGGTTTGTGGGACTGTGGAGTATGGATCCACAGCATATTTGCATGCTCTTTCTTGCTCTTTCTTGCATTTTTCCTGAATTTGGGAGAACACACATAGTTAAAAAGACTTGGGCCTTTGGTGGCCAACCAGACTTCTAATCTTATTCTTGGCCATCAATCTCCAAGTCTCTGCTTTGGCTGCTCTTCCAGAACAAAACAGATTTATAAAACAAAATAAAACTCCAAGATAGGTGGCAGAATGCCAATATAAATGTAAAACTAAATCCACGCATATATAAACAGCAGGCTTGAACTTTAGACTATCCCAACTATCTGTATAAAAATATAAGCTAAATCTACCTCAAGCAGCAAGTGTCCCAACAATGCAATATGATTAAAACAACAGTACTCAAGACGAGGCCATACAAATAACTCAATAACAGCAGCTGCTTGACCAGTAAAGCAACTATCCTGTATCAGTTTGAACTGAATTATCAAACTCTGCTCTGCATCTTTCCGGTCTGATTGAAAGTATTCTACCCTCCCAACTTTTAAAACTATTTTAACAGCCCTTGGTGCTCTCTGAACTTGGTTGTTTTCTTGCAGATGTTTTATTACCCAAACTAGGTAACATCACCAGTGCATGGCATCATTGCAGACGTCAGACTTGCAAGATTCCATTAATTAGCTTTGCAATAGATTCAGCTCATCTGGTCATATTTCCTGTCTGGTTTATTTGGGGAGGGAGTGGGAGCTAACAAGAAAGCATAAGAACAGCTAATGTTAAGCACCAGGGAAATCAGGAGATTCGGGCAGTTGAAATGGGTAATAAAGATTTATTGCAAGCTTAAGCTCTCTACAAGAAACTAAACTACTAACGGTCAAAGCAATTTGGCGGTAGATAAGGAATTCATGGTGGGCTGGACTTAGATCTCTTGGGGGCATGAAGGGACTCATGACTGATGATGCATTTGACCCCTCCAGCCCAGCCTGGTCCTCTCCTGCAGGGAGCAGGTAATAGCAGGTGAGAAGCAGTCAGCCAGCATAGAGCTTAGCAATCAGGGAAGCAAATATTACATTGGTATTCCTTTCTGCAGCTCCTGTGTTGATGGACAGCACTAGTTCTCTGATTGAGCCCCGAGTCAGTCACTTCCTCCTCAGATTGGCAGCCGGTCTTCCTAAATTTACATTTGAAAGATGTGTTTGATTCTTTGGATGTTGGCACAGTTAAATTATTAAAGTGAGAAGCATTCTGAATTACTACACAAAGTCTGGAACTCTACAATCTGTAGAAGGTTAGCTATTTATTCTACTTTATTTAGTATTATTATTTATGAGATTTATCCCATTCATTTAATACTGCCCTGGGCGGTATTGGTTTAATTAACTCTTTTTTTTTTTACTTTGCCAGTGGTTCATCTCCAAACGTCACCTTTGCAGCAATCAGACAGCGTTATCATGTAAAACAAACATACACACAAAGACATATAAACATATAAACAAGGACAACATGCACACTATTAATGTTGAAGCCAATCTTAAAACTAATCCCAGCACTTAAGGGAGGCATAAGAGCAGCAACACATCACAAAACACCCAGTGGGGCTTAACCCACAAATGCTTGGCTGAATAAAAAGATCTCTAGGAAGGAACGAAGAAGGAAAGAAGCTCAAAGGAAAGTTATTCACCTCTGTGTGTCTCTATGCATGTAATTGTCTTAAACATCATACCCACAAATGGCTTAGGGTGTAGTGGCCCCTTTCACTTTCAACTCAATCTGTTTAACTGGTTACTGATTAAGCCAAGACCCATTTACCTAAAAATAAGCCAGGTGAGATGCCAGCATGGGGGACATACTTATCCTGCCATGCTCCTTGTTCAGTTTGCTTAGACTGATACCCTCTCAGCCCTTACCCACCTCAGAGTTGTTATGGGGAAAACAGGGCATGGGATCCACAAAGGTGCTGTTTCAAGAGGCAACTAGACTTTCTGGTTTTTCTTTGAAGACGTTTCACTTCTCATCCAAGAAGCTGCTTGGGACAACCTTGACCTGGATGATTGAGAATCTCCATAGACAGGGCAAGGGGGCATTATATACCTTGCCTTCAGTTGTACATAAAAAAAGGATGGGAAATAATTGGGTAACACAAAGTACAGATGGACCCAATGGGCTTGGTTTACACAACGCAGCCATCTCGCTCAGCTTACTGTGCTGTGCCAATGTGGCAGTGAGTTTTTCAACTGACTTCTGTTCAACTTCCTGTGTAAAGACAGCCATTATGTCATCCGTGTAATTAGGCAGAGCATTCTGTGTTAAATGCAGGTTCCTAGGGGAAGCATTAGGCCATTGATTTCCTGCAGAGGAAACGTAGTTCCCTGCCTCTTTCAGTTTTATTTCAAGCAATGTTCAGACTTCTCCACACAGCCACCCACTCTTGTCTGCTCCCTTCACTTGCCAAGTGGGAGAAAATCAGCTCTTGCCACTAAATTCCAGCTAGAGGCTAAGGCAGGGGCAGGCAACTATGGCCTCTTTGCAACCTGTAAAGAGAATTCCAGGAGTTGAAGTCCATAGGTTTGTAAAAGGGTCATAGTTGCCCACCCATGGGCTGGGGTATTAAGATTACCAGTACCTGATCTGGATTGCAAAACTTCTGTGTACCACTAGATGGTAACAAGGAGCTGGTGTTCTGCATCATTGATAGGGTAGAGCAAGGGCAAAGATGGGCCACCAAGATGATGCAAAGTTTGAAAGACCTGGGAATGTTTAGCTCGTAGAAGGGACTGTTGATAGGGGACATGAGAGCTGCCTTCAAATACCTGAAGGGCTTCATATTGCAGTAGGCTTGGATTTGCTCCAGGTGGTAAAACTAGAAAAAATACTGTAAGATGAAAGTTCAAGATTGTAGATACAGATTAGATGCAAAGGAGATCTTCTGTTTGCACATCATGGTTTCTTGTACTTCACTGGAGGTTTTCAGAGGCTGGATAAGCACCTATGGAGACGGTGTAGCGAATCCTGCAGTGTGCAAGGAGTTAGACTTGATAATCTCTAAGGTTCCTTCCAACTCAATGATATTTATTGATCATCTAAATAATTGCCAGATCTGGCAGTCATCATGAAGTTGTTTTATGTCTTGTCATGCATGCAGATACAGATTTCCTTACCCCAAACTTTGAAATTCTAGTTAAAATGTGCTGGCTTTGTTTATACATTACAATAATTTAAACATGTGGCTTGTTTCATTTTTAATTCAAATATTCATTGAGGTTTATGGACTTTAATCTATGGCTTATGTTGTACTGAACTAGTTAGCCAATTGCAGATTGATAAAGTTTAATAAGTAGATAAACAAACCAGAGTAAAGCAAAGTATGCTTAACACGGTCTGTAAATCCAGTAATCTGACAACATAATTTTGACTCATTCAATAGCCATAACTGCATGATGCATTTGTTGAAAAATCTGGATTACATTAAAATGCAGCTAGGCAGTTTGTGATTCAGCATGTTGTAGGAATTTAGTCTTTTTTTTAAAGTTGTATATACTGTGTTATCATTTCTTTATTTGAGCCCAGCATGAAAACAATGATTGTTTTATTCGACTGGGCTGTAAGTTTGGTATGCTGTGGAAAATCAGGTGTGTGTGTGTGTGTTTGTGTAGACAGCGAGCTAAAAGGCAAACGTAAGAAGCTGTTGTGTGATCTTTGTAACCCCAAGTCCAAATATACTTCACCACTTGGCCCGATTGTAATATTTAAAATCTATCTGCAGCTTTCTAATAAACCTCTACATTTTCTTCTGCTGCTCTCTTTGCCTTACAGCTTAAATACATGCTATGTTTTAGGATGGCTAGAGTTTCTATTCTTTTTGTGATTTTGTGTCCACAGTCTTAGTGCAAACTGAAAACTATCTTGTCTCCAGCAGGATCTAATTTTCCATGCGGTCTTAACTCTACTGAGAAGTAGCCCCAATTGAGTTCAATTATAGATTTGCTTGGGGATAAATATGTACAACGTTGCCGCCTGACACCATCTGTTTCCTGTCTCTGGATGGCCAGGAAATACAGTTTCTAGATTTTGCCCTTGGAATTTCAGCTTGGCTTCACTTAATCTCCCCTTCATTTAACCAGAACAAAAAAACACGCACCAAGGAACATCCTGTTCCCTAGTAATCTGCAAGCTTTCTCAATACTTGGAATAAAAAGTGGGATCTTGCTAAGACCTTTTAGATCAGGCATATCCAACCTTTTGGCTTGCCTGGGTAGCACTGAGTGAAGAGGAATTGTCCTGGGCTGCATATAAAATATATATAATCAGGGTTGGGATTCAAAAATTTTAGCAATGGGTTCGCTGCCCGGTTGCTGGGTGGGCGTGGCCTAGTCAGCCTCCTGCACCACGGGGGGGGGGGGCGTGTTTTCGCCCGACTCAGGCTCCGGAGTCTCTGGAGGCAAAAACAGCCTCCCCCAGGCTCCGGAAGCCCTCTGGACTTCCGGGAGACCTGTTTTTCACCCTCTCTGAGCCTCTGTGCACACCCTGCACTTACCTGCCTCCAAAACGGGCCGCGGGGAGACTCCTGGGAGGGTGGGG
>JANHFL010003326.1:381546-397841 GCA_032468155.1 Oxyrhabdium leporinum
GCAACTTTAAACCTGGTGGACTTCAACTCCCAGAATTCCCCAGCCAGCTGGCTGGGGAATTCTGGGAGTTGAAATCTGTCACGTTTAAAGTTGCCAAGGTTGGGAATCCCTGCTATAGAGTAGGCCAGCACAACATATGGCCTGCAGATCATACATAGCCTGCTCAGAAGCCTTTTGTGACCCAATGGCACATTTTAAAAAGTCACTAAGTTGGCCGCCTCCAGAAACATCCCCTGCCAAGAATCTCCAGTCCTTAACACCTGCCAGTCTTGCGAGGTAGGCCAGACAAGAAGCACACCCAGGAACACCAGCTCTGTCTTTGTATTGTAAGGATACATTAACAGAATCTTGCAAGCCTGAAATTACATTTCTTCCCCCCTCACCTTTACATTCCAAGAAACTAGGGAGGGTCCCTTCTGAGATGTTAGCTTCACTCCCATTACCAGTAGTCCTCGACGTATGTCCACAGTTGTGCCCAAAATTTCTGTTGCTAAGCGAGACAGTTGTTAAGTAAGTTTCGCCCCATTTTATGACTTTTCTTGCAACAATTACTGAGTGAATCACTGCAGTTTTTAAATTAGTAACACGGTGAACCTGGCTTCCCCCTTGACTTTGCTTGTCAGAAGGTTGCAAAAGGGGATCACATAACCCTGGGACACTGCAACTGTCATAAATATGAGTCAGTGGCCAAGCGTCTGAATACTTATGACGTGTCCATGGGGGTGCTGCAGTGCAAAAGGTCATAAGTCACTTCTTTTCAATGCCGTGCTAACGTTGAACAGTCACTAAATGAATTGCTGTAAGGCAAGGACTACCTGTATTCCTGTGGGCTCAGCTGCCTCTTACCTATCTGTTTTCTAATCTGCAGTTCTTCCTCTTGTCTCCCAAGGTCATTCCTACATACCATTACACCGTCACTCTGTAGAAATGAAATACAGAGAAACCTAACCATAAGACTTACTAAGGAATAGGAAATACTGAATGACCACGGAATACTAATCGGCTGTGATTACAGAACTCACTTAACCTAGTTACTTTTCTGGGGTTGTGCAACACAGTGTGATGTCATTGAGCGGGCCGGATTATGTAACTCGCTAAGCCACCCACAGACCTAACTAGGATTTTAAAGAAACTTAGCATGTACTGGAAGTGCCCTTGTGGATTTTTGCTTGAGCTATTAAGGATGCAATGTGAAAAACAACCGAAGAAAGTTAAAAGGAGATGCAAAGAAATGAGAGAGGAATGCAACGGAATGTCAGAATAAGACCAGGCCTTCCATGCTGCAACATTTTGTTAGATGTTCCACTTGTTAATACTTAATTGTCATGCGCTTGAAAGTGAAGTTGAAGAACGCTAGGTAGAAACGTGCTTAATTAGCTCTGAAAGCCCACCAGAATTCACTTCATAAAATAGAACGTTATTCATAAAACGGTTGTAAATTTAGAGGATCAGACCTTAGTAAAATGGTGATAGATTACAGAAGGAGCTTAAAGCTTGCTTGAATAAAAGAAATTTCATCCAACCTTGTTCTCTGTCAAATAAAGATGAAGGGTGCAAGCTTGGTACTTCATAATGCCCTTGGTGGCAAGGAGAATTTATAGGGAGGAAAGATTTTCAGGGGTTTTCCGAGTATTTCTTGATGCAAGTAGCTTGCTTTGGTGTGGCAATATTTCTGTCTATAGGCGAAGAACAATAAAGGAAACTGCTGAGAAGCAACTCTGTGTGTCTTTCTTGGTTTGAGGGGCCTGACAGTAAGATTTTGAATTGATTTATCTTTGTGGCAACATCTAAATGCAGTTCTTTTCTCTATTCCAAGGCAAAGGCCAGTGGGAAAAAACTCCGAAAAGTGACTCTGAAAGTATCACCTAGAGGGATCGTTCTCAGTGACAGGATAACAAATGAATCAATTGAAAACGTGTCAATATACAGGTATGTCTCATCCATACCGTTCAAATCTTCAGAGCAAATAATTAAGCCCTCTCCTTTCCAGAAGAGCATTCGAAGGGTTAACGGTTGATATGGTAATTAATATTGATAGGAGATCCTTTTTCCCCCCTTTTCTCTTATTTACATTTAATACTCTAAGGCAATCGTATTATAGAATATTAGGTATCTATTATATACATATCATTGCATTGAAATAACATTGTATTAAAACTGAGACGATGGAGCGATAGATGGTCGGTATGGATAGAGTTAATAATATGTTAAAGGACTGAGCTAATTTTATATTAACGTTTTATACTTTTTGTTTCCACAAGTGTCACTCAGTCATTCATTATTCTATTTTTGTTCTGATTTTATTAGCACAGCTATATTTTGTGTGATGCTTCATCATATCTTCTGGTTGATACACTTAGCCATAGATGTTACCTCTGTGTGTGTGTGTGTGTGTGTGTGTGTGCGTTTGTGTGTATAGTACCTTCCATTACTTAGTGATGCAGTCATTAAATACGTTGTGCTGATTTATTGATCTAATTTTCAGTGATTGTTAAGCAAATCCAGCATTAAATTATTTTTGTCTCATTTTACGATCTTTCTTGCTAAGGTTGTTAAGTGAATCACTGCAGTTGTTAAGTTGGTAACACGATTGTTCAGCGCATCTGGCTTCCCTGCTGACTTTGCTTGTCGGAAGGTTGCAAAAGGTGACCACATGACCCCTGGACACTGCAACCGTCATAAATATGAGTCAGTTGCCACGTGTCTGAATTTTGATCACGGGACCATGGTACTAAGTCACTTTTTTCAGTGCTCTTGTAATTTCAAATGGTCACTAAATGAGCTGTTGTAACTCGAGGACTATCTGTAATTAAGTAGATTTTATGACAATATTGTAAGGCTGCTTTTAAGGAAGGAATCAACTTTACGGGGCTGACCAGACAGGAAACACAATCAGATAAACTAATTTTACAAGGGCTCCAACATGAGTCCGAGAGCTCGGAAGACTAAATCCCTAGTCCCAGATTGGATCTTGAAACTAATACTACTTTACTGTAAAGCTACATTAACAGAATCTTGCAAGTCTGAAAGTACAGTTCTCCTGCTGTCGCCTTGATAGTCTGAGAACTTAGGGGAGGGTCCCTTCTGAGCCTCTCGCACCGCCCGCTATGCAGCTACAGGCAATGCTGTCTCTTATCTGGCTTATGTTCCCTAGGCAAGATCTCTTCACCCCGCCTCCCAGGGCCAGCCTTTCCCACATCCCATTAGGAAAAAAGCCACCTTCCAACCCCAAGGATGAGAAAGCTTTAATACAGTACAAGATCAGAAGGGAACTAATATGCAACACCCCACCCCCACTCCCACCCCATCCCAAAAGTTGAAAACCCAACAAAGAAAAATTCTGAGACCAGTAGGCAGATGCAGAGGAACAATCTACGCACTTGTTTAAGAACAAGGAATTCTTCTAGGACTTCCTGAAAGCAATTAATGAGGCATGTAATCCTTGGAGGGAACCAGTGGCAAAGTTCGGCCCGCTTGGAGAAATAACAGACCCCCTCATTACTGCCATTTTTTGACAGAACAATGAATCCATTTCTGTTGCAATTCCCATGTGTTTAATGGACCACACTGGGGCAGAATAGTCCTTCCTGCTATTCCCCCCCACCCCCACCCCAATAATTCTTGAAATTGAAATACGGTGTATTTCTCTCTTTATGTCTTCTTTCCTAAAGGAAAATTAAAGATGGGCTGACTTGTGAATGACACTGAATATGAAATGTCTTGAGATAAATTAACGTATGCGCTTAAAGTAAAAATTGTTTTGTAGGTTGGCTTGTTTGGGACAGTAACATTTTGTCCAATTTTGATTTTCAGTATACTTCAAATAGTAAGAGAAGGGAGAAACGTTTGGTTCCTTTGTTAAGGCTCATGAACAATTTATTTTTAGCTATTTTTTTTGCGTCCTTTTATTATTTTTATAAATTACTCAAAACAGTGAACATACTTCATATTCCTCCCTCGTCCTATTTTCCCTACAGCAACAACCCTGTGAGGTGGGTTGGACTGAGAGAGAGTGACTGGCCCAAAGTCACCCATTCGGCTTTCATGCCTAAGATGGGACTAGAACTCACAGTTTCCTGGTTTCTAGCCTGCTTTAACCACTAGCCAAACTGCCTGTCTCACTTGGCCAAACTGCCTTTCATCAACTACAAACAATCAACAGCGATCCACAACTCTCAACTGTCACAGAAAGATGCTTTTCTCTATTTTAGGAAACACAGAATCTTTTTGTTTTATTTCATTATTTTGATATTGGACATTTCAAACATAACACTTGTGTCCCAAAGAATCTCTCGTAAGTCAAAAATTCAATATAATGCCAGTGGCCAACTCAACATATCAGTGAAAAATGTGAATCAGGCCCTCAGGCTTAAAACTTTTAAAAAAATAATAATCAAGAGACAGAAGAAAAAAGTGACCACACATCCAGAAGCATGTATGTGTGTGTGTGTGTTTGTTTGTTGCAGCCAATAGGGCAAAAAGCACAGTAAGTCAAAATTTTATTAGGCTGAGAAAGCCTCAAACTGAAGACCTCCAGATCACTGGACTACAACTCTCATTAGGCTAGGGCGGGGATTATGGGAGTTGTAGATTAGCCTAGCCAGAGTCCACTCCATGAGGTGCTTTAACTGTTATATGTGGTTGGCAGGTGGATATTGTACATGGTTAGTTGTTTTTGGAGAGAAAAGCTAAGATGTTTGAGCGGATGGTCCTAAAAAATGAGAAGTTTTTCTGTTTTCAGACTTTATTAAATGTTAACAAAATGTAAAACATGCAAAAAGAATTTTAAAAGAATTATTTAAAAAGAGAAAAGTCAGGGAGGGTGGTGTGTAAAAATAAAGAAGGGAGAAAATAAAAGAGTAACTTCCACCTTCCTTCATTACAATTACAAATATAGAACCCATTAACCTTTGGCTGTAAAATTCCAAAGTTTGTAAAGAATGCAGAATGCTCGCAGGACCTTTGACCACAGACTGGGCTGTTGAATATCGCAGGCCATTGTCCTTGTTTGTCCCAGAATGAGGAACTATAGATCCTGATAAGTTTGACTTGTACATTTTCAAGCTGTAATCTCGCACGGAAATTCCTTTTGGAAGACGATAAAGAATTGGCAATGTTGCAGCAGAAGCTGCTGCTGATTATTTGGTAGAGTGGATGGATGAGGTCAGGTTGGCTTTCTCTTGCTAGAGCAGGGGTGTCAAACTCAATCTCATTGAGGGCCGCATCAGGGTTGTGTTTGACCTCGGGGGTGGGGGCAGGGGGCGTGACCAGGATGGGTGTGGCCAGCTCGATGTCAGTCGTTTCGGGGGCGCCTGTGGTGACCCAAGCGCTCTGCCAGCGAAAACAGACTCCCGAGCTTTGTTTTCAACTGCGATGGCCTCCTGCAACCCTCCGCCAGCGAAAACAGAGCTCCAGAAGGACACCTGCGGCCCTCCCGAGCTCCATTTTCCCTAGCAGAGGCACTGCGGCCCGGTGTTTCGCTGTTTCCAGGACGGCCCCGTGGGCCAGATCTAAGCATCCCGCAGGCCAGATCCGGCCCTGCGCCTTGAGTTTGACACCCTTGTGCTAGAGCCTCCATTGAGGAGGAAGGGAGGGGAGATACCTGTTGAATCTACTCTTCTAGCCAAGAGCCAAGGTTAATGTCTTTGATCATTACTTTCTCAATTCCTGGCCAGTGGTTGAGTTGTGGTTGTGGTTTGGATAATTTTTGGAAGTCTAACATAACTTAGCTAACAATGCACTGAGGGTCTTTGCACCCCATCACCCCAAGGAAGGATCAGGTTGTCTTGATCCTATGGTTTAAGGTGATGCAGGTCTTATGACCATAATGGAGCCCAAAATTTATGTTGCTAAGTGGGACAGTTGTTAAGTGAGTTTAGGACCTTTCTTTCCACAATTGTTAAGTGAATCACTGCAGGTGTTAAGTTAGTAACATGGTTGTTAAGTGAATCTGGCTTCCCCATTGACTTTGCTTGTCAGAGAGTTGTGTCGGAAAGTTGTACAGGTGGTCCTTGACTTACAACCACAACTGAGCCCCAAATTTCTGTTGTTAAGTGAAACATTTGTTAAGTGAGCTTTGCCCCATTTTGCAACTGTTATTGCCACACATGTTAAGTGAATCAGTGCAGCTAATAAATTAGTAACATGGTTGTTAAGTGAATCTGGCTACCCCATTGACTTTGTCAAAAGGTTGCAAAAGGGGATCACATGACCCCAGGACACTGCGACCGTCATAAACACGAACCAGTTGCCAAGCATCTGAATTTTGATCACATGAGCATGGGGATGCTACAAAGTCGTAAACGTGAAGAATGGTCATGTCACTTTTTTCAGTGCCGTTGTAACTTTGAACGGTTGTAAGTCAAGGACTACCTGTAAAAGGGTATTACACAACACAGGGACCTTGCAACTGTCATAAATATAAGCCAAGTTGCCAAGTGTCCGAATTTTGATCAGGTGACCATGGAGATGCCGCAACAGTCGTAAGTGTGAAAAAGCTCATAAGTCACTTTTTTTCAGTTGCAGCTTTGAAGGGTCGCTAAACGAACTGTTGTAAGTTGAGGACGACCTGTAAATAAAAATACTGTACACATATTTGCTGCATTTTCTTGGCTAGTTCTGGGGAACGTTCTCGGAAGAGAGGAGAGGTGTGAAATGCTGAGGGTGCCCCTCAGACCGTGGACTATACCTCACGCTGCTTTGAAGTTGCCTGCATTTGTTTTCTTGGTGTTTGACATTCCTTTTTGGAGGATGTTCTTCATTGCTCTTCCATCAGTTCCTCTTACCATGGGCATCAAGGGATTTGCAGAGCGGGAGACACGGAGCTTCAAAATGAGTGATGTCCAAGTGAGCAGGAGCCCAGATCCTCCTGTTGGATGCGCCTGCCTTCCAAGTTGCCTTAGAAACTAAATGCATTCTAAAGCAATGTCATCTAAACATTGGCAGGTGATAAATCTCTCCCTCCCACATCGTGGCGAACTGTTGCTTCCGTTCTCTTCTTCTGGGAAAGGTTATCGGATTGCTAAGTCTGCTTTGTCCGATAAAAAAGCAATTCAGAACATATACTGACTACATTAAAGTTTGTTGCGGCTGTTGCAGAGAAATGAACGCTGAACGCTACTTAGTCTTGTCCTTTAGGTCAGGGGTCTCCAACCTTGGCAACATTAAGCCTGGCGGACTGCAACTCCCAGAATTCCCCAGCCAGCAAAGCTTCTGGGAGTTGAAGTCTGCTGGGCTTAAAGTTGCCAAGGTTGGAGACCCCTACCTGCTTTAGGTAGAGCCTAATTCTAGGCTTTGGTCGGGTCTGAGCATGGATGGGTGATCTCTAAGGCCAAGTTGCTTTCCTAAGCACCCGGAGCCCATTTCTTAGCAACTTCTTCTTGAGAACTTCTTGTGATCTTCTCTTATTCTGAACCTAAACCAAAGGTTCACACTTGGGGTGATGGTGAGTGTCATGGTGACAATCAGTGCATCTAGGACAAAGAAATGGGATCACAAAAACCCTTACTGAAATTCTAAGAGGCTTAGAATGAATCCCAGAAATAGGGACTTTCTGTTGCTTCAGAAGCCGGCAAGCATTCCTCCCATCTTTAGCTCTGGAATGGGGTAGAACAATCAATCAGTGGAACAACTTGCCTCCAGAAGTTGTGGGTGCTCCAACACTGGAGGTTTTTAAGAAGAGATCGGACAACCATTTGTCTGAAATGGTATAGGCTTCCCTGCTTGAGCAGGAGGTTGAGACCATGAGAGTATCTCCAAATTCCCTTCCAACTCTGTTATTCTGTCTCTAGATGAGCAGGTTCAGAATTTGGGAACTTGTCTAAACTTGGGCATCCTGCTTAGGCAGCTGGTAGAAACCATGGCATGGAGGATTTTTGCCCAGCATTGGTTGGTCCTTTTCTGGATCAGGAGGCTCTGCCAACCATGACTGGTCTCTTTGTCCTTTCAAGCCAGATGACAACAGAATGAAGTCTTTCTTAAGAATCAAGTCAATGGAAATCTGGAACTGGCTTGTCAGTACCTTTTGAGGGGTCTATTGTAACTATGAACAGTAAGCAATGGGTCACTAAGCAGGGACGACCTAGAGAATTCAGTTCCAATTATGATATTGGTTTTTACTTACAAAGTCCTTGATGGCTCAGGTCTTCATTATCTTCAGGACCACCTGACCATGGTAGTTGTTACCTTCATTCTATGAAGACCAGAAGGCAGTTGGAGAATTCCCTCTCCAGAGAAAAGCCAAGGGGAGGGAACCAAGGAAAGGGATTCTCGGGGGCAGTCCCCTTTCTTTGGAATAGGCCATCCAGAAAATGAGAATAGAAGAGAATGACAGAGTCGGAAGGGACCTTGGAGGTCTTCTAGTCCAACCCCCTACTCAGGCAGGTAACCCTATATCATTTCAGACAAATGATTGTCCAATCTCTTCTTAAAAGCTTCCAGTGTTGGAGCATTCACAACTTCTGGAGGCAAGTTCCACTGATTTAATTGTTCTCATTGTCAGGAAATTTCTTCTTAATTCTAAGTTGCTTCTCTCCTTTATTAGTTTCCATCCATTGTTTCTTGTCCTGCCCTCAGGTGCTTTGGAGAATGTTTCCTCTCATGTCCTAAAGGTGCTTTCCCAAAAGGCAACTGGACTTTCTTGTTTTTTTTCTTGCAAGCATTTTACTTCTCATGCAATAGGCTTCTTCAGAACTTCTTCAGAACTGAAGAAGCTTCTTGGATAAGAAGCAAAACATTTTCAAGGAAAAAAACAAGAAAGTCCAGTTGTCTTTTGGAAAAGCACGTTTGGGAAAACCATGGCTTGAATGATTGAGAATCTTCATAGATGGTTCTCCTTCCATGTCTTTTTAGAAAGCTGTCCAACCCAGATTTTTCCAAGGGGCCTTCAGAACAGGAGATGCAACTTAATTGGAAACAGCCAACCCAGGAAGGAAATAAGTATTTAGTTCAGAGATAGTTGGCTTTTCTTTAACTGAGTTCAATGTTACTATTTTATTACTGTATGTGGTTCTTTCCTTTTTGTCAAACAACCCAGAGTCTTAAGGAGGCACATCTGATGAATTGTAGAAATAAGTAACGCTGACATTTCATGAAAATAACATTGACCACTTTAGATGATCCCTCCCTGTCTGTTTAATCATTTTCCCCATCTGGCACATAAAAATTAGAATTTGGCATGATTAAAAGAATCCTCCCTGCAAGACCTTGTGGGAGGTTCACACACCTCTGCAGTTGAAAAACCCTTTATAAAAGAGCAAGATTTGCCAGTGTTGCTGGAGTTTAAAACAATGGCTGTTTCTCTTTTATTTGGCCTCTCATTTTAAGAATGAAAAACAATGCTCCTTAGAAAGCAGCCGTTTGAGGAAGATGAATAGCTGTTTGTTTTCCCTTATTCCCCCAACATTATAAGCTCTCCCACTAGAAAATTCTATCACTCTATCTGCTTTGATCTAATAAACTTTATGAATCTGTAGCTGAGCTTTCATTTTTCTCATCGGTAAAGCAAACTTGTACAGTGAAGCCTCATATTAAATATTGAAGTCAACAACTACCTAGCTTCCACTTAAGCCTCTAATCCTTATGGTTTTAAATATTAACATGAAGAAATGGCCGGTGAAAGACGACATTAGAAAACTAATTAAAAATGGTAGTTGTGAGTTTCACAGTCTTGATAGTTTCTTTCCCCCAAGTGTGACATCTTAAAAACCATTGAAAGGGTCTCTTTGACTCAAAGTGCAGAGAAGCCTTTATGTCTTGTGTTTTGTATATATACCGTTTTGCAAAAAGCGACAACTCTTTAACAGTATTATTAAATGCCTATTTTTTTTTCTTTTTCCTTTGTCTCACTGACACTGGGAGATTGTTAAACATCGAAACGTTGTAGAGCAGGGGTGTCAAACTCAAGGCCCGGGGGCTGGATGTGGCCCATGGGGTACTTAGATCTGGCCCACGGGGCCATCCTGGAAACACTAAAGGACCAGCCCATGGTGACTCTGCTAGTGGAAACGGAGCAGGCGGCCTTCCCGAACTCCGTTTTCTCTGGCAGAGGGTTGGAGGAGGCTGTGGCAGCTCAGTCCAGATATTTTGTGTGAGAGAAAGAGGGTGAAGACAGTCCGTCCCTAATAGTTCACAGAGTATATGTTTGAGGTATATGTAGTAGAGTGCTTAATCTGGCAAGATTCTGTCTATAGGTTTGGCAACAATAATGAAATCGTCTTGGAAGAATCACCACATGTCTTTCTTGGTTCTTTGGACCTGAGAATACATTTGATGCTGTCTTACGATGACAGATTGTATCATCACTTTTATTAACTTTATTTTGTGGTTTGTGGTTGTGCATTCTTGTACTTTATGTTTTATTATAACTCCTGAAGAATTTAACAAAAAGAAAAATAATACAATGGTGGTAATACTTTAACAAAACATAGTTTCAATTGGAATTTAAGAAAAAGAAACAAAAAGAGCCATATAGTATAATGAACAACTAGCACAGTCTTTTAACCTAGTATTCAATCTCGACCAAGTAGAAACACTGTGCTCCATCTTCCCTTTCTTACAATATAAAGACACTGCAGAAAATCAACCAAGAACACATCTCTTTGACAGCTGGAGTTTTCTTTCCACATATATATAGAAGAATTCTCTCAGAATCTCAAATTCTGTGTTTGGGGGGGGGGGTATAATTCAACATCATGTTTGCATCTAAAACTGTTAAGTCCCCCCATTTATATAAATTAGGAACTGCTGTAAGTTGTGTCAGATTTGGTGGTGTGGAAGTGTGATCAATCATTGAAGGCTAAAAGGCCATTCCTACCTTCAGAGTCACAGGAGGGGAAACACTGAAGAGGGATATGGGTCTAGGGCTCTAGGCACTTATTCCTGTCCCAGCTGTCATTTGATTTCATTGACGGGATTCTGCTGCCCTTTAGAAGTCAGTTCTGGTGGCTTTCCCTATTGTAAAGGAATGCAGAGATGATTTTGGGGGGGAGGTGGGGGAGGTACAGGTAGTCTTTGACTTATGACCACAACTGGAACTAGAATTTTTGTTGCTAAGCAAAACGGCTATTTTTGATGACTTGATGACTTTATTGGCACAGTTGTTAAGCAAAATATTGCCAATTTTAGTGAATCATAAAGTTGTTAAGTTCATTTGGCTTCTCCCATTGACACTGCTTATTGGAAGCTGGTTGGGAAGATTGCAAATGGTGATCACATGACCCTGTGGGACACGGCAACCATCATAAATACATTGCCTAGCACCCAAATTTCGATCATGTGACTGTGCAACGCTCATAAGTGCGAGAACCAGTTATAAGTCACCTTTTTCAGTGCCATTGTAACTTGGAAAATTCAATAAACAAATGATTGTAAGCCAACGATTACCTATATGAAAGAACCATTGAGGCAGTGCTTCCCAAACCCAAGTGAATCCCCCAAAATTGGGTGAAAGTGTTTTTTCTTTGGATAAAACGATACATAAAACTATTAATCACCAAAGCAGGAACATTTAAATTTAAATCTAAAGATTGCCACGTATTCTAAAATATATTCAAAAATCTCCTGAAGTATTCCCATTAGATGAAAACTGATGAAATTACCAGTGGTAATTTGTTGAAATGACGTAAAGATCATTCAGTGATATTATTTTTATAATGCAGGTAGTCCTCAAGTTATGACCATTTGTTCAGTGACCAGTCAAAGTGACGATGGTGCTAAAGGATCCCTGAAATTCAATAAGTTCTGATAAACAGTTTTGGGTAATGAAGAAAAAAATATTATCATTGTTTAGAACCCTGCAAGCTTGTTTCTCTCTGCCATCCTACATGACAGGAAGTCCTTGACTTAACAAGCATTCTTGTAGCAATTGTCCCAAGTTACAATGACACTGGAAAAGGTGACATAACTAGTCCTCTGACTTACGACTGTCTGAGCATCCCCACGGTCACGTGATCAAAATTGGGACACTTGGCAACCAACATGTATCTGTGACGGTTGCAGCCTCCCAGGTTAGAGATGTGATCTCCATTTGTCAACTTCTCAAATGACTTCTGAGAAGCAAAGACAATAGGGGAAGCCAGATTTGCTTAACGACCTCATGATTCACTTAATAGCTACAGTGATTCGCTTAATAACCATGGCAAAAAAAGTGTCTATGGAGATTCTCCGTCAACCAGGTCATGGTTCTCCCAAAGGTGCTTTTTTAAAAAAAGAAACTGGATTTTCTTTGTTTTTCCTTGAAGATATTTTTGCTTTTCATGGCTGGATAAGAAGCAAAACATCTTCAAGGAAAAGCAAAGAAAAATCCAGCACCTTTGGGATCTGGCAAAAAGATAATAAAACCAGGCATGACTTATTTAGCAACTGCCTTATCAATGTAAATTGTGGTTGTAAGTTGAGGACTACATAAAATCAGGCTCCAGTTCCAAGTTTCTTTCTCATGCTTGCTTCTAACTCTGCATTGCACAGTTGCTTCTCCTTAATGGCTTTTGGATGCCTTTTGATATTTTTCTTGAGATCAGCTCTACTTCCTGACCAACAGGAACTTGTAGCATTGGTTGGCTGAATTTTCATCCAATGGGCAGGCTTTCTATTTGGGCAATAGGCTGGCATTCAGAAGATCCCCATGTGCCAATCTCCAGTTCTGGGTAAATGCATGTGAATGTGGAGGGTTATTCAGATAATCAGCCCAGACATGGATAGAAAGGGTCATGTTTAGAATTTTAAATGACGCTTTAACAGGAAAATAGGAAAGTCAATAGGCAGCCAATTGGAGTGGTGCTATAACTATTACATGTTTTGGCTGCTCAGCTCCCACACTTGAACAGCTGTGTTTCCAAATCATTTCAAAGGCAGCTTCAGCTCAAACACGGTGCTGTGATCAAGAATGTTTGTGGCTGCCTGATGCCATTCTCCTAACGAGAAGAGCAGAGATGATTTTAAGACAGAAGTGTTTAATCTGAACACGCCATTGGAGCAGCTGACAAAAGGAATGGGATTGTATTTTTAAATGATCTAGTGCAAGGATGAGGCACCATTTTTGCTGATTTTCCTGTGAAGCTTTAATGTTGGAATTTGGAAATGATGAAGGACTTCATGTGAGTGTGTGTTTAACTGAAAGGATGTTGGTCATTTTCCTCTCCTTACTGAATTCTTAACATCTTTTCTTTTCTCTTTTTATTTTATTTTGTCTCTTTTCCTTCCTCCTCCTTCTCCTTGTCTTCCTCCTACTACTACTCCTCTTCCTCCTCCTCCTCCTCCTCCTCTTCCTTCTTTTATTTCTCCTTCTTCTGCTTCTTCTTCTCCTATTTCTCTTTCCCCTTCCCCTTTTTCTTCTCCTTTTCCTTTTCCTCCCCCTCCTCTTCCCTTCCCTCCCTTCCTCCTCTCCTGTTTCCCTCCCTCCCTTCTTTTTCTTAATGTTCACAGGATATCCTACTGTACAGCAGACAAAGTACACGACAAAGTATTTGCCTACATTGCCCAGAGTCAGCACAATGAGAGCCTGGAGTGTCATGCTTTCCTCTGTTCCAAGAAGAAAATGGTCAGTATTAAGTGGAAAAGTCACTGGTGTGTTCACTTATTCAATTCATACCGCTGCCCATATGGCATTTCCAGTTTTTGGTAAAACCACCCCCATAGCCACCTGTTGGTTCACTTAATGGCCGAGACATTCGCTTAACAACCGCAGCAGCCCATATATGCCCGTCGTGTTTGCTTTAACAACCACGTCAATAAAGGTCATAAAACGTGGCCGGCCCCATGACCGACTATCAGGACTCCATTATAGTTATAAGCTGAGAACTACCGGTGCAAGGATTTTCATTTGGAGGGGGTTAGGTTTTATTTGATTTGCTTTGTGAGATCAACCTCCACATCACGCTCACAAAAGGACAAAAATCTCCCTAACAGCTATTTCTAATTTCAATGCTGCTTTCAAATGTCCTTGAAAACTTTCCCTGCCAAAGGTGTCTTCCCTCTCCTTTTTTTTCCCCTAGACAAAAAATTGCCTGCTAATTTGACATTAACAGAAATATGAAGACAGGGTGCACATCTTCAGGGCATGGACTCTGTATGTCTATTTTTCACATCTCCAGCATATAATTACTCTGTATTTTTAGCGCCTGGGCAATTCACAACATTATCTGGGTCTATTAAACTTGATTTGAATGTGACAGCTGAAATTGTAAACAGCTGTGAAGAGTTTCATACTTAATTACCATATTTAAGGAGTTGGGTTTTTTTTCTCTCCCTGATAAAAAAGTATTTTGCTCCTCCACTAAAGATTTAAATGGCTCTGACAAAAATCTCCTTTTTTCCTTTCATGTCACACTGGCACAGGTACAAATTTTGTCTGTTCTTCTAAACAGCCCCTTCGCTCTGGTTTGTTCAATGTGCCAGCCAGCTAACGGGTTGGAGGTTTTACAGATTGGAATCCAAGTTTCTCATCAGCATCATACAACTGGATTTTTTTTTTGGGGGGGGCGGGTTGTTTATAGCATCCATTAATCTATAAGAAAACAAAATGTGTGTGCAAAATTCTCTACCTATCTATTTATTTGTCATAACTTTCTTAGAGAGAGTGCCTGTCGTAAAGTGAATTATAGTTCTGGTTCAGGCATCTTGATGAGCTATAATTTTTCTGAGTTCTGCCTGGTGCATATTATCTAAGTCCACAACTGTGTAATGCTATACAGTATTGCTTTTGCTATATTGCTTTCATTCCAATGCTGTTGGCTAAAAAAAAAAAAAAAGTTAAAACCTGAAATGAAGAACGACTTCTGAGTTTGTCTATGCAGGAGGTTAACAAACCACAGTTTTCAAGGTACAGTAGGTTATTTTAATAAAACAACCTGGATTAAAACCAGACACATCATGTTGGGGTTTAGCAGAATGCATGAATGTTGCCACACTTTAATTATCTCCTTAATTCCCAGACCTTTATATGCCACAACATTTATTCCAGAATTGTGGCATCTCAAGCTGATTTTTGTGCTGCATCTATTGATGAGCTGTTTGCAGCTTTGGAACTAAATTTTGCTGTGACTCACTGTTTTTTTAGCTAGGAATATAGGGGGAGAGAAGAAACTGTAATATTAATCCTGTGCCAGCATGTAGTCTTGTGGAAGTTAACTAGAGTCTTTGATCCACCTTTACCTCAGCAGGCCTTCTAAGCTAACTAGATGTGTAGGTAAAAATGGGTGCCACTTTCTGGATAGTTTGAAGAAGTACTGGCTGCCCTGTGAATGGGATTTATATTTAATTGGCAGTTTTCATCACTTATAGAAACATAGAAAACAGGGCAGAAAAAGTCCTAGTGGTCCATCAAATCTGCCCTTTGAGTTTATTTGTTTTTGTTTTGTTTTCAATTTATTTATTTATTATTTTTTGTATTTTCTTTTCTTTTTTCTTTTTTGTCATGGGATGGACATACGTTTATCCCAAGCATTTTTAAACTCAGTTACTGATGATTGACCCACTATCTCCCCTGGAAGTTGGCTCTAAGCTTCCCCTATTCTTTCTGTGAAGTAATTCTGACTTTACTTTTGAACTTCCCTCCTATCAGTTTGAGGTTATGCCCCCATGTTCTTGATTTTTGCTCTGTTGAAAATACTACCTTCTAGAACAGGGGTGTCAAGCTCAAAGCCCGGGGGCTGGATCTGGCCCACGGAGTGCTTAGATCTGGCCTGTGGGGCTACCCTGGAAACAGCGAAGGACTTGCCCACGGTGCCTCTATCGAGCTCCGTTTTCACTAACAGAGGGTTGCAGGAGGCCGTCGCAGCCAAAAACAGAGCTTGGGAGCCCCTTTTCACTGGCAGAGTGCTTGGGCCACCACAGGCACTCCCAACATAAGTGATGTCAAGCTGGCCATGCCCACCTTGGCCCCCGGAGGTCAAACACAACCTTGTTGAATTAGCCTGCAATAGTAGACTCTAACCACTGTGCCACCATAGCTCCTTGCCCTATTTAGCAGGGTTTGGATCTCTTTTTCCTGATGATGCATCCCAGAACTTCCACTCATTTAGGATGTGAAGGAACCCCAGTATTTGGAAGGATTAACTTTGAGTGTTGTACATCACCCATAGTCATTTTCATATGAGATGGGCAGCTATATAAATATAATAACAAGGCCTCTGTTCAATCAATCAATCAATCAATCAATCCCTCCCCAGTTACCACTAGGAGGGTTCAGCCTGTAAATCTAAACACATAGAAATAATCTATGGTCTCTCTCTCTCTCTCTCTCTCTCTCTCTCTCTCTCTCTCTCTCTCTCTCTCTCTCTCACACACACACACACACA
>JANHFL010003326.1:397941-411063 GCA_032468155.1 Oxyrhabdium leporinum
ATCCTTCCTTCTCCCTCTCCTTTCTTCCTTCCTCTTTCCATTCCCCTCCCTTTCTAAAATAGATGAGAGATTTTTTTTTCTTTCTTTCTTTCACCTGTCTTGTAAGATATCGTCTTGTAAGATATAATGCAGTTTTGTGGATTGCGGTCTTAAAACTGACTGAGAAACTGATGAGATTTTGTGTCCTTTCCTTCCCCCTGTTCCCATGACAGAGAAGGAGAAGAGAGACAAAGCCATCTTGGAAGGGGAGACCGCCAGCAGCCTAAATTCAGATTCTTCCTCCCCAAAAGCACGTGAGTAACCAAGGATTCAGTAAAAAAGGAAAACTTGTTGAATTTACCAAATTTAATCCTTTCCATGACTTGGAAAGAAAGAACAGTCTGAAAGTAGAATCTAGGAACTACTTTGGTTGGCCAAGATACCACAGGGATATGTGCTTCATGGGGTGTAACTCCCTTTTGAAATCAACATCGATTCTGAAGTCTCCTGGTAGATGAGTGTGTCATCTGTGAATTATAACACAGGGGAGGTTACAAGAGGCAGTCCTCAACTTATGACTGCAACTGAGCCCCGAATTTCCATTGCTAAGCAAGACAGTTGTTAAATGAGTCGCTCCCCATTTTACAACTTTTTTGCTATTGTTAAGCAAATCACTATAGTCGCTAAGTGGATCATGAGGTTGTTAAGTAAATATGGCTTCCTCCATTGACTTGATAGTCCTCAATGTACGACCACAATGGAGCCCCAAATTTTTGTTGCTAAGTGAGAAACTTGTTAAGTGAATTTTGCCACATTTTATGACTTTTCTTGCCACATTTGTTAAGTGAATCACTGCAGTTGTTAAGTGAGTCACACAGTTGTTAAGTGAATCTGGCTTCCCCATTGACTTGGCTTGTCAGAAGGTCGCAAAAGGGGATCACGTGACCCCAAGACACTGTGACCGTCATACATGTGAGTCAAGTTGTCAGGCATCTCAATGTAAATCACGTGACCATGGGGATGCTGCAATGGTCATAAGTGTGAAAAAAGGATCATAAGTCATTTTTTTCAGCACCGTTGTAACTTCGAACAGTCATTAAGCGAACTGATGTAAGTCAAGTATTATCCCAGACAAATCCATGCTCTGCTTTATTTGTAACCCTGATAACAGGAGCTGTTTTACGACACTTTGTCTTCTCTTCTGTTTCTTTCTCTTTTTTAAAATTGAAGTTTATTATCATATAAATAAAAATAGAAAGAAAGATAATACAGGAATAGGGAAGGGAGAGGGAAAAGGAAGGGAAGGAAAGGAAAGGAAAAGAAAGGAAAGGAAAGGAAAGGAAAGGAAAGGAAAGAGGGAAGGGAAGGGAAGGGAACGGGTGTGTGCAAGGTAAGAGAGAAAGGGGGGAGGAAGCAATGACTTCCAAAATTTTTCTAAAACCTTTAGAATTTTCAGCCAGCATGATCTTCATATTAGGAATTCTGGAAGATGTAACCTCACACAACTTTGAAGAATAATAGGCTGGAGGAGGTTAAGAAGCTTCTGATCTAAGGCACCTCTCCAGTTTTTAATTTGTGTGGCACCCCAATTCAAGCATGCATGAAACTAAATTAAATTCTGGTTATAGGGCTAGATGTCTTGAAGGAGGAGGAGCTGAATGTAGTTTTGACCAGCATACAAATAGCTCAGATGAATAAGATATGCATCTTCACAGACTCTTAAGGAGCATATTATTTATTTATATATGTATTTAAATTTAAATTTAAATGCTTGCAGGGCTGAGCATACAAGAACTAGCTTAGACTGCCAAGATGAGATGTGGCATTCCTCATCATTTGTGAAGATGGGCAAATAGTGGCGAATTCTTGAGCATTTGCAATAACTTTTCTGAATTAAAAAAAATTCCAGTTGCCTCTTTTTTTAAAAGAAAAAAAAACTGACATGGATAATTTCTGCTGTCTAAGGGTTGTAGTGATGTGTTTGGAAAAGTCAGAAGCTGCATAAGCAGAGAAGCTGAATCGTTACATCATAAATGTTTGGGAAGTTAGGATGTCGTGTTTTCTTTCCCCGATGTTGTTTGGTGAGTGAAAGAAGGAGTTAAAGTGTTTCTTCGTTGCTGCTGTTTTGTTGTTTCAACCGTGAAGTTTACTTTAAATTCAGATTACAGTTCGTAGGTGGTTCTTGCCTCCAATGGAAAACACAGTGGTGCTGAATCAGGTGGTCTGAGAGTCGGGATTACCAAAATTGGAGATAACAAGGCCACATGAAACCCTCCTCTTCCCCTCTAAAAATATGTAATTGCATAATTACTGTTTTTACCAAAGCTTGCATCTAGAGAAACAAAAGATAACTGTGCTCTTTTTTAAAGAAATGATGCAAACAGACCTTGTAGGGTTGAGTTTAAGGATGCCTGCCACTCCATTCTATTCTTTCTTCGCTCTCTTTTAAATTTTCTCCTTTCTATCTAGCCAGCATTCATCAACCCCTAGATATCCTGTGATAAAATATAGTCTGGATTCCAAGGAGTGAATTCCAGAGGAGAAAGAGACAACGTAGATCAGATAGAGCCGTGGTGGTGCAATGGTATTGCAGGTTAATTCTGCCGCTTGCCTGCAGTTCGACCCTAACCCATCCTTCCGAGGTGGGTAAAATGAGGACCCAGATTGTTGGGGGCAAGAGGCTGACTCTGTAAACTACTTAGAGAGGGGCTGTGAAGTACTGTGAAGCGGTATATAAATCTAAGCGCTATTGTGTAAGAGAAAGAGGATGAAGACCGCGCTTCCTTAACAGTTCCCAGAGCTTTTTGCTGATGGAGTCTATTTTAGTTTGGCAAGATTCTGTCTATAAAGAAATTTGCTTGGAAGAATCATGATGCGTCTAACTTTGCATTTGGAGCCTGACAAATCCTCTCTGAATTGGTTTTCTTCTTTCCCCTTCACGTTCATTTAGTGGTGTGTCGATACGTTTACCAACCTTGAAATTTCTTAAGCTGACAGGGCTTCTCTCCCCCCACCCCACCATCCCGCATGTGGTTGGTGCCATTGTGGCAGCATAAGCAATAGCGCCAAGTTCCCAACACTGGAAGCAGTACGCTCCTTTGCATCTTCTTACTCTGCTTGAGCACAGGTCCCCCTTAGGAGCTCCTGTAACACTTCCTGATAAAATTCATGACACGAGACACGCGTCTCCTAGATATAAAATGAGGAAGGAACTGCATTTGTATTTTTCAGCCGAATTCCTCCCCACATTGACTTCCTGGAAAACGCTAACCTTCAGATGCATACTGTGTGTACCAACGGTATGTGCCAATGCCGTTGACACCTGATGGGAATCCATCAAGGCCTTGTGACCTCTTCGGCTTTGTCATCGCAATTCCTGCACGTGTGTTATTCTTCACAGGGAAGGGAGAAAGAGAGACGGTTAGCCCTTCACTTTCTCTCCAGCCGCTTTCCCTGTGCCGTTCCAAGGACCCATTAAAACTTTTACAGCCTAGATGGCGCGGTTTGTAAAATGAGGTCTTGCCTTCTGAGTATTGTGTTTAAGTGACGCTCTTCTTGCAATCGTCTTGCGGCAAAAATCTATCTCCGAAAGACGGAGATAGTGCAAATTGCCTTAAATTAAAGGGCCAGGTAGTGTTAGGTAGGGAAAACTAAAGTGACCTCCCATCTTCTACAGCAGGGATCCGAAGCCTATTGCAAATTGACCCCAAGCAATTTGTGCGCTGTCTCATTCTGATCAGCGTTGTTGTGTCCCTGACCGTGCGCAGCTAGTCCTCGACTTACGACACTTGGGACCAAAGTGTCTGTTGCTAAGGAAAGGGGTGGTTAAATGAGTCACGCCTGGTTTTGTGACCTTTTTGCCCTGGTTGTTAAATGAATCACTGTGGTTGTTAAGTGAATCATGCAGCTGTTAAGCAACTCCATCTTCCCACACTGTCTTTGCTTATCAGAAGCTGGCAGCGAAGGTCTCGGATGGAGATCACATGAAATCAGAACTCTGCAACTGTCATAAATACATGCCAGTTGCCAAGGGCCCAAAGTTTGGTCATGTGACCGTTGGGATGTTGCAACGTTTGCAAGTGTGAGGACCGGTCATAAGTCACTTTTTTCAGTGTTGTTGTAACTTTAAATGGTCGCCAAACAAGTGACTGTAAATCAAGGACCACCTGTATATCATTCACTCTAGTTTAAAATTCTTCTCTGGATAACATAGATACTGTATAACAGAAAGCAGGATAACAGAGTTGGAAGGGACCTTGGAGGCCTTCTAGTCCAACCCCCTGCTCAAGCAGGAGATCCTACCATATGGGACAAGTGGTTGTCCAACCTTGAGTGTTGGAATGCCCACAGCTTCTGAAGGCAAGCTGTTCCACTGGTTAATTGTTCTCACGGTCAGGAAATTCCTCCTTGGCTCTAGGTTGCTTCTCTCCTTGATTAGTTTGCATCGATGGCTTCTTGTCTTGCCTTCAGGTGCCTTGGACAATAGCTCGACTCCGTCTTCTTTGTGGCAGCCCCTTAGTTACAGTATTAGAACGCTGCTATCATGACACCCCTAACCCTTCTTTTCATGTAAGTCATTAAAAGCTCTGGTACTGGAAGGGCTGGGGGTTGTCTCATAGTTGACATCTCCAGAATCCAACAACCTGAAGTAGCATCCACCTTCAACTATGAAAGTTCACAAGATGACTCTGAGCCAGTCATTAGCCCAATTCACTGCAGAGGATTGCTATGAGGATGCAGATGGAAAACGAGTATCGCGTATGCCTCCTAAATCTATAAATAAACAAAGGTGATTTACCTGAGTCATTCACGAGGTGCAATGTCACTTTTCAGGTTTTTCAAGTTTTCATATCTGTATCGCTTGGAAATACGACAGCTAGAACTGGGGACCTTTTGTGCACAATACAGATGTGCTACAACTGTGCTGTGAGGAGTTTCGGATGCCACGAACAATGCTAATGCGTAAATCACAGCTACTGAGGGATAGGCTGGAATTCATGGATATCACTTCCATGCAAAGTGAGCTTAACTAAGATGTCAACATCTCCTCATAGAACTGAAGAAGATCCTGGAGTAGATTCTTGGAGAGCAAACAACCAACAATGAACTATGCAGGTGGACCAATGACTCTGGCACGGTCCAGGACAGCTTTCACTGTTTCTGTGTTTCTGTTTATTTTTAAATGTCCCATCATTAAAAGAATGACTTATTGTAGTCTTCTAATAGTTCATTTTTTGTCTGCACAAGAGCAAACTCCATTCTCACTCCACCTTCACAGGCTCCAAAAATCACATGAGAGTGGGACGTGCTTTCGCGAATAGTCGTGGTCAGACGTTGGTGAACATTGGCATGTCACCCAAAGCAGCATGGTGTGTCCCCTTTGACATGCATGTAATAGGTTCACCGTCACTGCTCTATGCTATATCAAGAACCTGCAGGCAAGTGTCACTCCTGTCTGCGGAAATTAAGCATGGAGAGTTGACTTAGACTACAGCACGAGGAAGGCAGATAATCCGAGAAATGTTTTCTGCATTGATCTAAACACACACATTGTTCCTGTTGTTATGCTCCAGTTGAAACCAGCTTCATGAACTGGTTTTTGGCCCTTGAGATCCTTCAGGGAGAGAAGCAGGTATAGGGCAAGAGAAGAGGTCTGTTTTATTTCTCGGTCATCCATTGTAAGAAAGAGCAACTATCAGCGGAGAATGAAGTGCTTTAAAAAGGTTGTTGGTCCACGTTTTTCAGTTCCTAGGAGAAGCCTTTCTGCAGTTCTACCGACTCTTGCAAAAAAGTTGGGGCTAGCTCAGCTTAGCAGATTGACAGGTATTGTTGTGGGTCCATGTTTGTTTGTTTTTTCTCCTTTCTGGAAAATTCAAGAAAATCCTGCAACTTTTGATTCAGGTTTGCAACCCAACCCAGGGTGGGGAAAAAAACCTTAACTAATCCTTTTCTCTCCTAAGCTTCATCATTAGCAATAGCACTTAGACTTGTATACCACTTTATAGTGCTTTACAGCCCTCTCTAAATGGTTTACAGAGTCAGCCTCTTGCCCCCAACAATCTAGGTCCTCATTTTACCCACTTCGGAAGGATGGAAGGCTCAACCTTGAGCCGGTGAGATGCGAACTGCTGGCAGCTGGCAGACAGCAGAATTAGCCTGCAGGACTGCATTCTAACCATAGCTCTTATAGGTAATCCTTGACTTATAGCAGTTTGTTTAGTGACCATTTGAACTTACAACGGCACTGAAAAAAAATGACTTGCAAACATTTTTTTCAACTGATGACCGTTGTAGCATTCCCATGCCACGTGATTTACATTTGGATGCTTGACAACTGACTTACATTTATGATGGCTGCAGTGTCCCAGAATCATTTGTTCCCCTTTTGTGAGCTTCTGACAAGCCAAATCAATGGGAGAGCCAGATCCACTTAACAACCATATTACTAATTTAACAACTGCAGTGATTCACTTAAGAAATGTGTCAAGAAAAGTCGTAAAATGGGACAAAACTCAATTAACAAATTTCTCACTGAACAACATAAATTTTGGGCTCAATTGTGGTAATAAGTTGAGGACTACCTGTATTCTTATTTCCCATTCTTCTTATATCTGATCCTTCTTTATTTTTTCCTTTCCACACACAGCAATCATCGTAGAAAACCTGCTAGACTTGGAAAATGTAACCAAAACTCCTTTGAACACAAATTCTGTGCACGTGGATGGCCGAATCTTTGGGTCCCCTTCGCCAGAAAACAACAACATGTGGGTAAGTGTGTGCAGGAAGCCCTGGGTGATCTCAGCAAAGATTTCATTTAGTAAATATGTGCCTCACACCCCGCTCTAGTCTGGCTTGTGTGATTGTTAGCTCGGTGAGTTGTTGATCACTGTTCATTGCAGTTTGCCTAGGGTGGATTATGACGTAGTGCGTTGTGCGGTCTTAAATCAGCTGTGTTTTGTTCAATAAACTGTAATTAAAATAAGCCACAGCTTTGCACAAGAGGTAAATCAGAACAGTACCGTAACTTGCTATTGAGTTACAGGACATGTTTTGAAAGAACCTTTCCATTTTGCTGCTCGAATGGGAGCCAAGTTGCCTTTTTTGTGTGTGTGGATCTGGAGATCTACAGGATGCTTTATTGTTCCCCTAGGCTGCTCCATCAAGTTGAGGCACATTTCCTGCCTCTTCTGCACTTTGTTTGACAGCTCAGACACGCCAACCTTTTCTGATCAAGACGAAAGAAAGTGGCTTCATTTTTCAGGGTTATTTTTTTCCTCCCAGTAATAGAGCAAGTCAGGGGTAGAGAGAGATCAAGCTATGGCATCACACTGTGGCAGAGTGGTGAAACCACCAATCCTTTCCCATAACTACAGTGGCCTAGGTTAGCATTCTGTTGGTCCTTGACTTACGAGCACCATTGGGAGGGAACAGAATTTCTGTCGCAAAGCAAGGCAGTTAATGAGTCTTGCCTGATTTTACAACCTTTCTTGCCTGTTAAGCGAGTCACTGAAGTTACGTGAATCCTGCAGTCGTTAAGAAAATCTGGCTTTCCCCATCGACTTTGCTTGTCGGAAGCTGGCTGGGGAGGTCAGAAATGGTGATCACATGACCCCAGGAGACAGCAGTCATCGTAAATACATACCGATTGCCAAACGCCTGAATTTTGATCACGTGACTGTGGGGATGCTGCAACAGTCGTAAATGTGAGCACCACTTAAAAGTCACTTTTTTCAGTGCCATCGTAACTTGGAACAGTTACTAACAATGGCTGTAAGTCAAGGATTACCTCTCCTCACTTGGCAGGCTGCCTAACGGATTGTCTCTTCTCTTTTTTTTCCATCTGATTCTTCAGTATTGTCTTATTTCTCCATTAATGGTCAAGTCCAAGTGGTTTCCTTGCGTAACTGCATCGTTTCTTTTCCTTGCTTGTTTGCATATCTACACTGTTACGTGCTGGGGAAAGGCAGGATCAAACCCCGAACACATAAAATCCAGCAGTTCAGAAGTACAGTATGCTTGTCATGTTGTGCCATGTCCTCTCTCTAGGAGGCTTAAGTGCAGGGGAGTGGAAACAGTGGCTTTCTCGCCCCAAAGGTGCTTTTCAAACGGCAACTGGACTTTCTCAGGGGTTTTGTTTTTTTAAATTTTTGCTTCGCATCCAAGAAGTTTTTCAGTTCTTCAACCCGAACTGAAAAAAGTTCTTGGATGAGAAGCAAAACATTTTCAAGGAAAAAAACTGAGAAAGTCCAGTTGCGTTTTGAAAAGCACCTTTGGGAGAACCAGGACCTGGATGATTGAGAATCCCCATAGACAGTGGCTTTCTTCTTGTGGCGAAAAGACAACTTCGCATGGGCACTAATCAGCACGACTAAGGAGAGGAGAAGCTAGTCACTGTAATTTGGGGATTCTTGGAGCAATCAAGGTTCCTCCATCTCTCCTATAGCCTCTGCATGGTTGCTGCTTTCAATTTCTCTGAATTTGTTAAGGGGTGGACTCCAGGGATCAAAAGCCCACAGGAGAGGAATTTTTTTTGATAGGCAATCTGATCTGTGATGTTCAGGGAATCCAGGGCTAAGAGCATCTCCTACAAGAAACTTGAAGATCTTCAATGAAGAATAGCATACCACTTTTCTTTTGTGTTGTTAGAATCATTGAGACTTAGAAGGGACCGCTCAAGTCATCAAGACCAACCCCTGCTCAATGCAAGTATAACAAGGATGGATCCAAAACAAATGGCTACCCTGATTCCATTTGAACCCATCAATCAAAGGGCAGCCAAGCACTTCTCTGGGCAATTGGTTTCACCGTCCAACTGCTTATATCAGTATTTTTTCAACGTTGGCCACTTTAAGGAGTGTGGACTTCAACTCCCAGAATTCCCCAGCCAACTGAAGGTGTGAAGTCCACACATCTTAAAGTTGCAAATTTGAGAACCACTGGCTTATATCATGAGACAGTTTTATCTCACACTGAATTGCAATTTACCTGGATTGGTCTAGTGGAGAAGAGAGGTCATCAGTTCCCTGAAGACCTTTAGCAAGTTTCTCTAAAGTTGCTTTGTTGCTTTTGGCCCCAAAAGGGCTACCATGCATGGGAGAGCTGGAACTAACCAGACAGCTTCTCCACCCCATCTTCTTCAACTTCTATGGAAAACAAGCAGGTGGACAGAAGATGATTGGAGAGGTTCAGGTTTACCTTGTCAGATGCCTTCTCCGTGAGCACTTAGATGCTGTGTTGTCCTATTGTCATCTAACGAAGAAAGATGGGCTACTGACCTTAGAACCAGCTAGTAAAAATCTACTAATTTTCTAAACCTATGGCTAGTCTACTTCCCTTTTAAAGAAGGAATTGCAAATACAATAGAAAAAGCACTTGGTTAAGCCTATGTGATATTTGAATAATTGTTCATTTCAGTCGGATTTATGGTTTTATTTCTCCCCTCCCCTTTCTTTTTATAACAAAGGCAATGAATGACGAACTGGATGAAGCATTTTCAAGGTAATTATGATCAAGTCTTCCAGGAGCATCTTTCTGCTAGGGGCTTGGCCAAGAAATAGATCTGATTAACGAAACTTCCCTTCTCTCTCTCTTAAGCTAAACTGTCAACAGCAGCCCAACCTTTTATTGGTGGTCTGTTTGACTAATTGAAGAAAGGATTAGACTGCTCGGATAAGTGAAATATTTTGATAACTTCTTAGGGCAGGAGCTAATTTGTGTGTGCAGGTGGGGATTAAATCCCTTAAATGTGTCAGCCTCTTGGCGAATGCTTATAAAATGGAGGTTGCTTAAATTGGAAGCTCTCATCTGCTAAAATGGAGGGTAACCAGTTTGAGTCTCAGCTTGCATTTCAACTCCCAACTTACAAAGGGAGGAACTGGATGGAAAATTTAATTAGTGATCACACAGCAGCATGCACTAAAAATAATGTGCACACTTTTAGGTTCTCTAAAATTCTTTGTCAGGTGAGGTATTGATGGAATACCAGAAAGAAACCCATAAAGCCAACAGCTGGGCAGATTTCAAAGGCAGTAAAACTGGGGATGATGAACTGGATGCATTTGCAGGGTCATTTCACACTTTTACCACTTTTAGAAGACTTACTTAGAGACTTATTGTCATTTTGAATGCAGACTAACCGGCATACATTAAAATGAAATTTTGTTGCATACGGCTTTCAAAGGGTCTTGTCCTCTAATATACATTACATAAACATGACAAGAAAGAAAGAAGAAAGAAAAGAAAAGAAAAGAAAGAAAGAAAGAAAGAGAAAGAAAGAAAGAGAAAGAAAGAAAGAAAGAAAGAAAGAAAGAAAGAAAGAAAGAAAGAAAGAAAGAAAGAAAGAAAGAAAGAAAGAAACTGTAGATAGATAAATAATTATGCATGTACCTACATATATTATATGGCACGGAGAAATGACAGTCTAGTCCAGATGTATACATGTACATGGTGAGAAACAAATCTTGCGAATTTACCAGATGGATGGCATAGGGAATAAAGCTGTTACAGAATCTGGAAGTCCTGCTAAAAATACTTCGAAACCTCCTCCCAGAGGGGAGCAACAGAAGCAGACGGTGAAGTGGGTGTGTGGGGTCTCTAACAGCGGTTTGAGCTCTAAGCACATAGCGTTTATAAGCAGTATCCTGAATAATGAGAAGTGAGGTTACTATAAACGTCTCCGCTGTCCTCACCACTCTCTTTATAGACTTTCTATCCGAGGCACTGCTGCCACTAAACCAAATAATGATGCAGTTTGTTAAAATGCTCTTAATCGTGCCTCTGTAAAAGGTGGCCAGAACAGAAGGAGAAAGATGTGCTCTCCTCATCCGATGCAGGAAACGCAGACACTGGTTTGCATGCTTCGCTAAGGATGACGTGTGGAGAGAACACTTCAGACTGTCAGTTATCTGCACCCCCAGATGAGTGGAGTATGACCATGCTGGCTCTTTCTACATTCTTCATGATTCATTTTTGGTCTCATTCCTGGCCCATCATGGAATTTCCCAGATAATACCTATAAATGCCTTCTTGTTAGTGGCCCCAAACCTGCAGAACTTACTCCGAAGCTATTAAATTCATACAGGTAGTCTTCAAGTTACGACCATAGAGTCATAAGTCATGATGCTTGTAAAGGGGGTCAATTACATGTCTGACCTGATTTTACGAGCATGAGAATGGGACCGACCAACCTTAGGAATAAATAACCATAATAAAGAAAACATAATTCTTCTGAGCCCACAATGCCAGTTCATGCATCTGCCTCACCTCATCAAAGTTCACAGCACCTAGAAAACTGTTTTGGCACCTAAGGTGGAAAACTTCACAGGTCCAGCTCTGCCTCCCGACCTGTAAAAATGCAACAAGAAAAGATTCCATAAATAACACTGACTTCCGTGGACATCCCTAATCAGCCCCCCGGAACCTTGGAAACTATCAAGCTGAGTACAAGTCAACTCGGGAATTTTGAGATTCTGTCTAGGTGATGGCCATGAACGCCCAAGAAAGGCTTCCTTGCCCGCAAAGCCACTTGAGTCCCCTGATTTACGGTGTTTCATATACAGACGCAAAAAGGTGCCTGCGCTATATTTAATGGGTATGTAATATAGATCGGTGTTCCTCAACTTTAGCCACTTTTAGACAGGTGGATTGCAACTCCCAGAATTCTCCAGCCAGCAGCAGCAGCAGGTTTAAACTGCCGTGAGTAAAGGAAGCGAATCAACTGCTTAATGGGTTTCACCCTAGCTTGCACTCAAAAGTTGTACAGGTAGTCCTTGACTTATGACCACAAGTGAGCCCGAAATTTCCATTGCTAAGCAAGACAGTTGTTGCCCCGTTTTACCATCTTTCTTGCCACCCCTGATTTAAACAGATATGTATACCTGAATTGAAATACCTTTTAGCGGCGCACGATTACCCCCAAATTATAACACGTGTATCAGTTGCAACTGTGACACCTCACCACAATCTGCTTCCTAGCCAAAAGCTTGCTTTCCTTCTGGGTCAAAGGAAAAGCTTCTTAACCGAGGAAATGTAATCTTTTCAGCTTCCTGAGTCATGCTTTTTAATCAGGCGCTTCCCAGCAGATGACACCTGGCTCTTTACTATAATCAGGAGCTGTTTATAATCATAATCTGGCTGGAGAATTCTGGGAGTTGAAATCCACAGGTCTTAAAGCTGCCCTGGTTTAAATAGACATGGGTGGTGCTCCTTTCCTGGTGCTCCACCCTGTAATATCACACATCTTGCTGCCTATAGTATTTGTGGTCTGAGTAGTTCATTCTTATCTTTTGGCAAAAGGCCTTTTTTTGCACAAGGCATACAGAGCTCTGGATGGTATACGGAGATGCCTTCAGAGTTGTGTCTTTCCCAGGTCTTCTAGGCTGAGAAACTGCTAAAAGGCTTTCCAAGATTTGCCCTTATTTCTTCATGGGCTTGCAGGAAAGTTTTCTGTTGAGGATCGTCCTTCGGGGCAGGGAAGATGTTCTCGCAGATCCTCCCACGTGACATTATTAGCACATGAGGGACACTCCCTTGTTTCTCATGAGGTCATCTGGTGGTGGCTTTGGACCAGCTGCTCCCTCTGCTGGCCAGCCTTTGCACAGAGGCATGATGAGGGTTTGCAAAAGGACGAAGTGGGCATGAATGGATTGATCCATTTCACCCAAGGTCTTGTTTTGGGGATTATTTCAGCATCATTGTTTCTCATTTTGATACTTTGGGAAAACTGTTAAGTGCGGCACATTGGACTTCAGATTTAAAATCGTGATGCCTGTTGGGATGAGCATCAAACAAGCATTTTAATTCACAATTTGCCTGATGCATTTTTTTTCCCCTGACAATTTTTTTTAACACCATCCAGATTTCCCTAGAATACCTTTTGGTGAACTGAGTTCAAACTCTGAGAACTCATCATGTTGGAGAAATGAACCCTGCCCACAGACATTCTCTGGTTTCTCTTCATATTGTAAAAATCTTTCACCTTTTACTAAAGATTGCCCTTCCCACAGAACAGGGGTGTCAGGCCACCACCAGTGCCCCCGACACAAGTGACTTTGAGCTGGCCATGTCCACTTCGGCCACGCCACCCCCTCCAGCCCCCCCCAAAGCTAAACACAATCCTGATGTGGCCCTCAATGAAATCAAGTT
>JANHFL010003326.1:411987-428731 GCA_032468155.1 Oxyrhabdium leporinum
CCAAAGCTAAACACAATCCTGATGTGGCCCTCAATGAAATCAAGTTTGACACCCCTGCCACAGAAGAACCAGATTTTCCAGCCTAATCATCTTGGGCCATCTTTCCTTGTGAGCTACTCTTTTTTTTTCTTTTCTGGGATTTAATTCTATATTTCTGTGAGGGAGCTTTCTAAACTGTACCCTGCCTGTTCCAGGAAGCTGTGTCTTCCTTCTCCTCTTCCTTGGCAAGCCAGCACTGGCACCTTCCTTTCTTCACCTTTTTGTCTTGCCTTGTCATTCCAGGCTGGCACAATCCCGAACCAACCCACAAGTCCTTGACATCAGCCTGACACCTCAAGACATCCAAAGTGCTCAAATCCTCTCACCGGTTGACTGGGACAAAGTAAATTCTACGACGGAGACTGAAAAAGATGATCAACTCTTTGAGTTCTGACATCCTTTTTTGTTTTCCCTTGTTAAGCTTTTTTTCTCCTCAAGTAAGATAACCTCTAAGAACCTGATGCACTGTATTCTGCTGACTGTAACTGGAAAGGGTTAATCAAAAGAGAAGAGGCCCCAAAGCCTTGATTTGGTTCAGGCAGGAGTCGTGTTGACGCCCTTCAACGTTTGACCAAAGTTTTACTTCAGCTTTTCCCCCACAAGTGTCTTCCAGATATATTAGGACGATAGGGAGCTTTACCTGGTGGATGCCAGATTGGGGAGGTTGTTTGAGATACTTTAATACAGCTTTTTATGTATGACCTTTTGGGGTCTTTGCTTTTACGGAGATGACAAGGTGTTCCTTGAATAGATTTATTCAAGACTCTTTCAGATTTGCATCTATTATGGAGATGATGTACATCATGTAGCTTAACCTTATACATTGGACAGTTTCCCCCTTGGGATTGCCTGTGGTAAGCAGTCATGACAGTTGTGTTTCGTGAAGGACGCAGGATCTCCTTAGCAATATCAGAACTTTCAGGTATTTTTATTTTAGAAGAGTTGAACTGGCTGGAGTGGACTGGAGAAATAATGTTGGGCTCCTTAGGAAAGAGCTGATAGTAGTTACCCAGCTATTAAACATAGCAAATCTAAAGAAGAATCTTGATTGGATTCAAGAATGAAGTCATTCAAACCATTTGAATGTCCTTGGTCATCATCAGAATGAGTCTCTTCTTACATCCTTTGTAATTCAAATCCATCACTTCTTTTTCCTGCTGCTTCTGCATCTTAACAGTCACCTTGCTTTTATATTTCTCAGCCACAATACTAGGTAGCAGCTTATTGTTACCTTGAGCAACGCCAACTTTTAGCTTACTTCACATAAGTGGGATGCTACAAGCTTTAGAGGTTGTCTTATAAAAGATAGGAAAGTGATGACCTTCTCAATTGGAACCAACAGTTCCTGGCATCCTAATCCAGTTGGTGGCATCCCATAGCAGCTGAGAACCCAGGACCTCCCAAGATAACTTCTGATCAAAAGCTTAAAGGCAACCACCCAAACATAAGGATTGTGGGATCCAGAAAATGGAACCAAACTGAGCTTTGTTCAGGTAGTGTTGGGGGAGCTGTGAATGTGACCGGTTGGAATAATGAACACTCTTCCTTATCTCAACAGTCTGATAACAATCTTTTCCCCAGGTCTTGTTTCACTATATTTCTTCCAGTAAAAGGTAAAAGGCTCCTCTGTCAGTCTTGTCTGACTTTAGGGCATGGTGCTCATCTCCGTTTCTTGGCCAAAAGATCTAGCGTTGTCCAAAGACAATTTCTGTGATCATGTGGCCAGCATGGTTACATCCCAAAGGCACACGGAACGCTGTTACCTTCCCACCAAAGTGAATGAGGCACTTTCACCTTAGCAATAGAAGTTATGGTACCAAGGACTCAGTTCTTATGATTATCAGCAGGGTTTTTCTAATGGAGTAATTTACAGATTAACAGAGTTGGAAGGGACCTTCTGGGTCATCTAGTCCAACCCCCCACCCAAGGAGGAGACCCTACACCATTTCTGCCCAATGGCAGTCCAATCTCTTCTTGAAAGCCTCCAGTGATGAAGCTGTCACAACTTCTGAAGGCAAGCTGTTCCATTGGTTGATGGTTATCACTTCAGAAAATTTCCCCTTATTTCCTTGATCAGTTTCCATCCATTATTCCTTGTCTGGCTTTCAGGTGTCTTGGAAAATAGCTTGACCCCTTTCTCTCTCTGGCAGTCCCTCAAATATTGGAACACTGCTAATTCCTTCTCCTTTAAGAAATCACTGGAATTGCATTGGTTGTCCTGCTGGATAATTCAAGGAGTCTATCAAACCTCAGCATGCTTTCATAAGGCACTCATTATCCCTCTTCTAAATTCCTCAGAATCTGGTCTGAATTCTTTTGCCAGCTAATAGCACACAGTCAGTTTTCAACCGGATGTGAGTTGAACTAAAACAAAATTCAGAGCATGGAGTTTACCCTGGTTGCGTTTTCGCTAAATCATAGGCTTATATTCAGCTGGAGTTTTAAGACCAGTGTTTCTCAACTTCGGTAAATAGAAGGTGAGTGTTACTTCAACTCCTAGGATTCTCAGCAATATCTATGCTGGCTATGGAATTCTGGGGGCTGAAGTCCATATACCTGGAAATTGCCAAGGTTGGGAAATCCTATTTTAGACCCTAGGTGGATGAGTTACAACAATGAGATAGTTTTAAAGAAACTCTTAATATACAGGTAGTCGGTACTTAGTAATGGCAATTAGGACTGGTATTTCTGTTGTTAAGCGATGTGTTTGCAAAGTGTCGCACCATGTGACTTTGTCACTTAGTGATGGAAATTCCAGCACTTCTGGTTGCTGTTGTTAAGCAAATGCAACACTGAGACCGATATAAGTATGACTGGTCAATTCTGCCACTTATTCAGCACGGACATAATTTCAAACAGTTGTTGAACAAGCGGTAGTTAAACATGGGAAGATGCTTTCTAGTTGGCCCTTTATCATGATACACTAAGTGTTGAGGAATTGGAGGAAGGAAGTGGCATTCAAATACAAGGCCTGCTACTCTGCAGCCTTGCAAAAGTGACGATGATTCCCTTTCCTGTCCTTTTTTATAAAGATGCGATCACATTTTGTAAACAGATTTGCATTTTAATTAATTAATTATATATATATATATATAAAAGAGACAAGCGCACCTTTGATGAACTGGAAGTATTTTCTGGAATTGCTTTTCACCTCATATCTGAGTGGATGGTCTGACCCGGGAGGCTGGTAGTGGAGAGAACGGAAGGCAGTTGTGCGATGCTGGGAAAGGCAGAAACACAGGAGAGAATTTGTGTGTTTGAGAGAGAGGAGGGGAGGTATTTGCGAGAAGGGAAAGCCATGGAAAAGAACCAACTGCCATTTCAAGTCTTCAAAAGTAGAATTTTGTCTTTGTTTCTTCCTCCACCAAGTTGAGATCATAGCCAGCACACTTGGCATCTTGGAAACGGGACAAAAAGAAGCCAAACTGAGCGAAAATAATGCAGGTAGTCCTCAACATATGACCATTTGTTTAGTGATGGTTTGAAGTTACAATGCCACTGAAGTGACTTATGATCGGTCTTCACACGTAATGATCATTGTGTTGTGGCCTGTTGGCCACCGGCCCCTCCAGAAGCCGAATCAGAGGAGGCGGAGGCGTGGGAGTCAGGGTCAGCATCAGGACAATCTGAGAGCTCCGAGGAGGAAGAGGAAATAGAGCTGGCAGAAAGAGACAGAAGTGGAGACTGGGCCATCCATCAGCCCTCAGATGGAGAGTCAACAGCCCCCAGGTCTGGAAGTGGCTGATGAGGAAGAGGAGGAACAGCTGGGCCCAGTGCCTGATGTGCAGGAGGCAGAGAAGAGAAGAGCAGTGGAAATCTATGGGCCGGTCCTTGGGAAGGAAGAGACAATTCTGCTAGCGGGGCCCCATCCTAGCTCTGGGGATAAAAGGCAGCGGGCAGAGATGAATAGGTGTGGTAGACAACTATTCATCTTCTAGACGGACATGTTAGCCTGCAAGATAAACTGCCTGGGTTGCCGGCACTCCTAATAACAGAATATTTTGAGTTCACTTCAGAGAGTTTCTCGTTTTTGGGGATCTGGGTCAGAACAAATTGCAGCATCCCGATGGTCACCTGATCAAAACCGGGCTTGTGTTTATGACAGTTGCAGCTTCCAATAAGCAAAGTCAGTGGGGGAAACCAGATTCGCTTAACAACCACATGATTTACACAACAACCTCAGTGATCTGCTTAACAACTGTGGCAAAAATGTCATAAAATAAGGCACGACTCACTTAACAATTGCCTTGCTTAGCAACAGAAATTCTGGCTGGCCCCAATGGTGGCCATAAGTCAAGGACTACCTGTATTTCTTTCCAAAGGAATATAAAGCAGCTGTTAGATAACCTTCCTCAAAAAATGAGCTTTTTCAGAACTGCAGCAAAATGATCAGTCTCGCTTCTAATGCTGGCAGGGTTGATGAGCAATTTTTTTTTCTCTATCTACTATCTGGGAAAACCTCAGAAAATGTAGATACTTTTTAGGCAACAGCGGTCCTTGTGTTTCTTTATCTTCTTAAGCCCTTTTTTCATTTTGCCTTGATTAATTGGGTTGTGCCCAAGTATTTTACCCTGAAAGATGTCAATCTGGATTTTGAAAGCACACAGAAGGATTTTTTGGCTTTAAAGTGTAAAAGAAATATTAACTATGCTTGCATATGTTTTTTCTTTCCTCTCTCACTGACCTGCAACCCTGTGAAAAGGTGTTCTCCCACCTAATTTCTCATTTTATATTTTGGATTTAGAAAAGCAAATAATGGGAAAACCAGGATTACTGCTATTAAAAGATTACATTTAACAGTGATTTTTGGATAATGGAATAATCACAGTTTCTCATATTGGTGACCTTGTGGGAAATATACTAAGCCATAATTGGCTTTTGAAATGCTAATGTTCCTTCCTGAAGGGATATAAATGCACTTTTTAATATGTCTGTAAATAGTACATCTTGAATCCACAGTTCTGCTCAAGGGCTGGCAGATAATTGAACCAGAAACCACACAATTTGGAATTTTGCCCCTTAGAGATGGATTGAGAACACTGTTTTTCAATCTTGCCAACTTTCAGATATGTGTGCACTTCAACACATCTGGAAGTGGCTACGGTTGAGAAGCATTGATCTAGGAAAACTCAGAGAAAAAGCCTTCAAGGTTCCTTCAGGATGCAAAAAAAATAGATTTTTGCAACGCAGCCTTAACCTCCACATGATGCAAATTTCTGTTTTGGATGACTTTTAAAGCATCTCCCTTGTCTTTAAGCTGCATCTCCTTCTGAGCAAAGTTAGCTGTAATTTCATGCCCCAAATTGATGCTTGGCTGTCACATCCAAGCAGGCTGAGATGGCCTCAATGAAGACATCACTTCAGAGTGTGAGGCAGGAGGAATATTGCTGCCATATAGTGGCCATGCTAGCAAGTAATCCCTGAAGGGAAATGTCTAGCAGAGACATCGTGAGTCCAATTTATACCTTCCTTTGCTAGTTTTCTACAGGTAGTCCTCGACTTATGACCATACCTGAGCCCAAAATTTTCACAAGAGTTGTTAAGTGAATTTTGCCCCATTGTATGACTTTTCCTGCCACAGTTGTTAAGTGAATCACTGCCGTTGTTAAGTTAGTAACAAGGTGGTTAAGGGAATCTGGCTTCCCCACTCACTTTGCTTCCAGAAGGTCACAAAAGATGATCACATGACCCTGGGACGCTGCAACTATCATAAATACGCGCCAGTTGCCAAGCGACCGAATTTTGATCATATGACCATGGGGATGCTATAACGATCATGTGAAAAACTGTCATAAATCACTTTTTTCAGTGCTGTTTTAACTTCAAGTGGTCACTAAACAATTGGTTGTAAGTCAAGGACTACCTGTGCTTTGGGCACAAGCCCGAAGTGATATGTTATCATCTCAGATCTCATTTCTTTGAACGCGTGGTGTGGTCTTAAGAGAAAGGGTTAGGGTTAGGGTTAGGGTTAACCCACGTGAATATTAATTCCTCTATAAGTTTTTCAAAGCTTACATAATATACATAATATGCCTGTGTATTTAAGTAAACGTGCTGTAAAAAGTACTTAATTGCTGTTAAGAAAATAAAATTTGTACTTATTTTCCACATGGATGTGGAAGTTGATTTTTTTTCTGCTTGGTACTAGAAAACCCGAAACGTTACAAACTAAACAGTAATTAACAAAAGCCTGATATCCAATCAAACATGCAGTCCCCGGAGATTAATTTGCACCTTCACTCTTGACTTTTAGGAAACATCTGAAAACCTTCCTTTGAAGTCCACAAGGATGGCCATTTTTAAGTCTATTCTTAATGAATTTTTATCGACATCACTGTTTATACTGTGCAGCAAGATTGCTGTTGAGCTTCTGGTACATCACAGATTTGTAAGAGAGAGCGGTACAAACAATGATCCATTAATAAATGAAGGGTGAAAGAAGTAGCTCTGTAAAGTTGGCAGTTACAGACAATGAAGAGCTGTGTTGGCGCAGTGGTTTGAATGCGGTACTGCAGGCTACTTCTACTGACTGCCAGATGCTAGCAGTTCAAGTCCCAAAGGTTCTCACGCTTAAAACCATTGCAATATCCCCATGATTACAGGGTTAAAATGTGGGTGTTTGGCAACCAGTGTATATTTATGATGGTTGCTATGTCCCAGCCAGCTTACATCAAGCAAAATCAGTGGGAAAAATTGGATTACAAAATTGGCCCTCTACTTTTTCTGGATTAGCCTGCATTTGACATTTGTGTTGTGTTTTGCTATATACTGGTTTTTGCCTCTCTTCTGCTTTTGCTCACTTAAATGAGGCAAAATAAATAGATCATGAGATCCACGTAACAGTCTTCCTTACAGACACATTTCAAGTGTGCAACATCTTTTGGGCTACAGGTAAGTCTCGATTAGTGCCAATAATGAATCTCACAAAAATTCAAATTTGCACAATTCAAAGTGATATTTCTATGGAAAAATAGGGTAGTTGGTTTTTACCTGATGGACACAAGCAATGAAAATGGTTAAATTTTTATATGTTTAATAATGAAATATAACAAAGATTAAAAGAATATACTTACGACTTACATGTATTTTTAACAAAGTCTTAACGTAATTATAGAAGGCAAAATGAAAAAAAAATCTATCTTCTTGATAGATTTCATAAATATTTAAGATAAATCAAGTGAACAAAGGACAAGCAGGAGAATAAACCCGTATCCAAAATGTATCTGCTGTCTCCGATAATCTGGTAGTTCTTCAAAACAAACCTCTTATTTTTTTGAGCTTTCCTTGAACATAATGTTTTTTTCCCCTCCATTTTGCAAACATGACAATTAGCGTCTGAAAACCCCAACAGCAACTGCATGCCTGCAAGCCTCACAATAACTGAATTTTGGCTTGTGTTAAATGCAACCTGGTATCAATATATTTTACTTATCAAGTTTAGACACTGCCCATTTCACTAAGTGACTCTGGATGGTTTACAGAAATAGTTGGACTAAATCAAATATGGCACTATTTGAACTTGCAATAATTGTGATCTAGCTGTAATGCTTATCTTTCCTACTCCATCCCTCCTGCTTTCTTTTTGCAGAACAGGAGGGGAGAAGCAAAAAGTATACGTGGTCCTTGACTTGCAACAGTTCATTTAGTGACTATTCAAGGTTAAACAATGGCACTGAAAAAATAATAATCGTTTTTCACATTTACAACTGTTGCATCATCCCCATAATCACGTGATCAAAATTCAGATGCTTGGCAACTGACTCATATTTATGACTGTTGCAGTGTCACGGAGTTATGCGATCTTCTTTTGCGACTTTCTGACAAGCAGAATCAATGGGGAAACCATCTTCACTTAACGACCATGTTACTAACGTAACATCTGCAGTGATTTGCTTAACAAATGGGTCAGGAAAGGTCATAAAATGGGGCAAAACTCACTTAACATATGTCTCACTTAGCAACAGAAATTCTGGGCTCAATTGTCATAATTGGTAAGGATTACCTGTATAATATATTTTTTTATTAGTGAGGATACAGTTCTCAACTTATAACCATTCATTTAGTGATCATTCAGAGTTACAACGGCACCCCAAAAAAGTGATTTACGACACCTGCAGCATCACCAGAGTCACGTGATCAAAATTTTGGTTACTTGGTAACCAGCATGTACTTAAGACGGGTGCAGTATCCCAGGATCATCAGATCACAATTTGCAACCTTCCTAGTCGAATTCCGACAGGCAAAATCAGTGAGGGAATCCAGATTTGCTTAGCCACCACCTGTTTCAGTAAACAACTGCAGTGATTCGCTTTCAACCCTGGCAAAAACTGTCATAAAGTGAGGAGCAGTTCACTTAACAACTTCCTTGCCTAGCAAGGAAGTTGAGGACGATCTGCAATGTATTTTGTTGCAGCCTATTTCTGCGATTTATCTTACTTCATCCACCCCACTTTATTTTTTTAATAACAGGAGGGGAGAAGCGAGGAAAGTAATTTTTTTTTAATTATTGGGGATAATGTGTTTCATTACCTCTGCAGTCAGAAACATTCCCTTGAAGTGAGAATCTGTTCTCCCCCTTCCTTTACCCCTCTTGTTCCTTTTCAACAGTGCTGAATTCTGAACAGGCCAAATTAACCAAACCATACTATTTTGACTGTGCTGTATCAGTGTAGAATAGGTCTTAAAAGCTAATTTTACTATTTAAATAGGCTGCTCCAGTCTAAGGATACATTTCAAATGAATACTAAACGTCTCCAGCCTGGCCTCATGAATAAGTGATGATGGTGGCTGTGGAACAAATTGATCTTTCAATTTTGATTTGACCTTTTTCAAGCTTCTGGGTTGAAATTTTAGAATCCCAATATGCTGTCTCTTAGACCCTGAGCAAATCCTCTCCTTATTGATCTATGTATTTATCTTGCTCCAATTTTCCTCAGCCGGTAATAAATTAAAGATTGTACAGATTAAAAGGGGAAAAAAAAACAACAACAACACCCAATCCAAAGCCATCCAATCTAAAAGGAATTTGATGAAAGTTTGTAAGTCCTGCCAAGATGGGAAGAAAAAAAAGTAGAATGGGAGTTTCAAATGAAAAGCTGATTGTCGACCGATAGCTCCCTATGTGCTACATGAATTTTGTCAAGATAATTGTCTTTAACTGTTTTGGGCCTTACCAAATAATTCGGCATGTCACAAGTCCTGATCTTTTTGCATTCCAACAAGTGTCCAAGCCACTTGAGTGATGGCCGTACAGCTGATATCTCTTCTTTCTTCTCTAATGTTTTGGAGAACTAAATGGCCCAAGCAAGCATAGAGTTTGACCCCCATCTCACTGTACCATTTCCTACTTTCACCCTCCTGTGGTGGCAGTGGAAAATGGGCAGCAATACAGGACTCTCTGGGGTGCAGTGACCCCGTTTCGCAACTTCTTGTGCTTATCCTAACAGTCATCCAATCCAAGGTTCCCCAATCCGCGGGATACAGAGCGGAACTAGTCTGCGGCATGCCAGAAATCGGTCCACGCGAACAAGTGAAGCCGCATCCACGGGATGCAGGCAGCATGTGAAACCACTCCTCCTCCGGTCCGTGGAAAAACCTCACCACGGAACCGGTCTCTGGTGCCCAAAAGGTTGGGGGCCACTGATCCAAATAAGCAAATCTGTACAAGTAATCCTCTTATTTATACCCACGATAGAGACCAACATTTCTGCTGCTAAGTGAGACAATTGTGAACTGAGTCTTGTCCCATTTTATGATCTTAGTTGCCACGGTTGTTAAGAGAATCACAGCAGTTGTCAAGTTAGTAATTAGTTAGTTGCAAAGTGAATCTGGCTTCCCCATTGACTTAGCTTGTCAGAAGGTCAGAAAATGTGATCGCATGACTCTGGGACGCTGCGACCGTCAAACATGAACCAGTGGTCAAGCATGTGCATTTTGATCACTTGAGCATGGGGATGCTACAAAGATTCTAAGTATGAAAAATGATCATAAGTCATTTTTTCAGTGCCGTGTTAACTTTGATCGCTCATCAAATGTAAGTTAAGTTGGCAAGAGGTCATACAGGTAAGTCGAGGATTATTTGTATGGCCTACTTGGATACATGTGAGGGATGGCATAGCCCTTCCTGCCTATTGGTTGGAACAAATGTTACAGGCAGAGCTTTGAAAACATTGCAAGGGTTTAGGAAGGAGTGGGCAGGAAGGTCAAGGGGCAAAGGCCTTAGCGATGCCTTCTTGATGAAGGAGATGGTCCAGGAAGGGAGAGGAGTATCCTGGGAGTAATCAACTGGTTATGCAAATGGGGTTAATGGGTAGGGTTCATGTGTTTTGATAATGGGACACATTTCTAAGTTGAAGGAAGTCTAACAAGATAGGTCCTGTGTTCACTTCTGAGAACTATGGTGAAAAGACAGCTTGTGTTGTGGGTGGCTTTGAACTGCGTCCTGTGGGGAGAAGATGAAGACACTCCTAAACAGTGATGGTAAATACGAGAAACAGGCTTGGAAGAGAGATGCAGGACGTTGAGGCATTCCATAATGAGTATGTGGTCCTCAACTTACAACCATAATTGAGCCCAGAATTAGTTGCAAATTGTACAGGGATCAGAGCCTATTTTTCAGCATTCTCTGCAGCAGTCCTTAAGTAAACAGCATGGTTGTTAAGCGAATCCATTTTACCTGATGGACGCTGTTTGTCAGAAACTGGAAGTAAACACCAGAAACCCCCTCCCAAAATGTCAAAAATCGTGGTTACATAGCCACAGGATGCTGCAAATGGCCATAAAGGTATGCCGGTTGCCAAGTGCCCAAAATACAATCGCATGGTCATATCTTTGTGTGTGTATGTGGTCACTGTAATTTTTAAATCAGGTTGTGAGTAGCTTTTGGGGGGATCCATCCTAACTTTGGTTGCTAAGCAACTACCTGAATGCAAATAGAGGAAGGAATAGAACAAAGAGTTTACTGCCTTATATTAGGACATGAAGGTGACTTAATAAAGAAAGGTGAATATAATTTAGTAGACGTTCCTGAAACCTCGTGGGATGAAATTTGTGAGTGGAATTAGGACTAAAGGGTACCATTTATTAAAAAGGAACTAATCAGAGAAAACAGAAGGAGAAGATGGTCGAAAATTGTAAAGATGAATTAATGAGAATATCCCTGCCTGACAAAGTTACAAATGGTTGGTTGTTTTTCTATCAGCTGCTGCTTATCTGCTTTGTACTTTGAGAGGAGGTTGTTCCTAGCTTCTTAGGATCACTTTACATAGATAGCCATATAAATTAAATAAATGTTGGTTAAGACAATCAAAATTCAATCCATGGCTCCCATTCAGATGTCAAACCTATACTTAGCTTGTCATGAAAACGAGAATGTATTGCTTTTCAGTTTTAAAATATGGCTATTATTTCAGCATTTATTCAATATATAGAAGGTTATGGATGAATATTTTATGCAAATCTGTGCCATCTTTTTACTTCTCTTTGACTGATAAATAGCGGCCAATGTATTTCAGCCACGCTCGATGGTCTTTAGAACCCCAAGATTTCCTATTCTTGGTTGTATGAACAGAATTGAAATTGAAGCAAGCCATCTGATGAGCAAAGCAGACCTTCAAACCATCAAGAATATTAAATGGGCCATCCTTCTTCATGTTGAGAATCTGTTCCACTGCATTGTGCAAAAATTAGAAATTGTCAGAAGCAGTAAAAATACCCAGATAATTAGAGCTTTGGAAACCAAGCTGTACTGATAGTTAAAAATAGGACAAAGTGCTCCCATCATAATCTTGCTCGAGTTAATTTCTCTCTTTTCTGATTATCATGCACGGGGGTTTTTTTTCCAACTTGAAGTGTTGTCAGTAGATAAAATGCTCAGAGAAGCCAAGCTTGAGATCTTAGCTCAGAAACTATTTCACTGTGAGCAGTTCATTCTATCTCCCATTTCCAATCTGTAGAAAGTGTAGAAAAATGTCCTTTCAGGATTGTTGTAAAAATGAGTCAGATCAGGAAATTGTTGTGCATTTTGAGATAGAAAGATGAGGCAGTCTATGAGCATAACCATCTAGAAATACTTATTTTGGCTAATCTTTTCAATATGCAGATTACTGACAAGTCCCTAAGTTAATATTTTTCAACCTGGCAATTTTAAGACATGGTGGGCTTCAAATTCCCAGAATTCCCCAGCCAGGAGGTGGAAAGGGATCCATTATAGGTAGTGCTCGAGTTACAACCATAATGGACCCTGCCCATTACAACCATAAGTTGTAAGAGTTGTAAAACGAATTGGTCACATGATGTATCCAATTTTACGATGGTTTTTTTTGCAGCAAACGCCATGGTCGTAAAAACTGTGGTTCGCTACAGCACAGTTTTGCAGAAAACCGGAAATCCCAGTTTTTGGCAGAACTATCATAAAATACAGTGATGTGTGACCTTGCAAACAGCTGTGTTATCGAGCACTCAACATGCAATTATGTGATTGCGGGGAGAGCTGTTAAAACTTTGGATGTGTATTGTATGTCCCCTTTTTCAGGTAGTTCATAACTTCAAATGGTCGCTAAGGGACAAGTCCTAAGTTGAGGACTACCTGTATAGCTTTGCTGTATTCACAGAAATTGATTAATTGCTGAGGAGCACCATCTGTAGCATAAAGCACTTTGTCAGGTACTGGTAGTCCTCAACTTACAACAGTTCATTTAGTGACCGTTCAGAGTTACGATGACACTGAACAAAGTGACTGATGACCCTTTTTCACACAACTGTTGCAGCATTCCCATGGTCACCTGATCAAAATTCAGATGCTTGGCAGTTGACTCGTACTTATGACAGTTCAGCGTCCATCGCCTTTTGCAACATTCTGATGAGCAGAGTCAATGGGGAAACCAATTCAGTTAACAACTGTGTTACTAACAACTGTGGCAAGAAAAGTCATAAAATGAGGCAAAACTCATTTAACAAATGTTTCACTTAGCAACAGAAATGTTTGGCTCAATTGTGGTTGTAAATTGTAAATTGTGGTTGTAAAAAGCTACCTGTACTGTAAAGCCCTTCTTGATGGCCCTTCTAAGTTCAGAAATCCTAGGTCTCATTAATACAGTCTCATTAATACAATCAAAAGTGTAAAAAGCACTACATCTCCCCTAGAAAGGTAATTTTATTTAATCTTGTTAACTGGCTTGTTCTGAATAAACCCAGGAAGCAAAGAATAAAAGCACTGCATTCCTGAGAGGGCTTGATCCTTTTTAGAAAGAAAAAAAACTTATTTAGTGCCCTTTGTTTCTTTTTCTTCTTTATACTGAAAATTTACATTATAATCTTTTTGTTTTGTATAAATGTATCCATAGTAACAAGTAAATCTAAATTATTACTGTGCGGTTGATAGTTCCTCATGGAAGGCACCGTGCATATTTCTAAAATATTCTCCGGTACGGTCTCCAAGATCTAAAACAAAGAAAACAAAACAAAAGCTATTTGCAAATCAACTGTACAAAGGAAAACAATTATTTTATCATCCCACTCCCCCTCCCTGCCAAGCTCAGGAAACACTGCTGTTTTATTTATTTATATCCTACCTTTCTAATCATTGTTCACTTTGAGCTGTAGATCTAAATATATAAACACTTTGATTACAGTATGTGTTTCTCTCAATGTTAGTATCATTTTAATGTAATCTGGTTTGTAATAATAAATAATAAAGTTTGACTGAAAATGGACTATGCATATTCTGAGTGTAGACAGGAAGAACTACATTTCAATGTAATTGTTAGTGTTTCAAAAGCAACCTCCCCCCCAAAAAAAAACCTAGAAAGGGAACTTCATCCACCCAATCTCAAATTTCATTTTAGAATCTTCAATCATGCCTGTCCCCTTCTCAACCCCAAATCTCCAAGGGTTGGACTGTGAAGAGGAAAATTCCCCATTTATGAGTGGAGACCACAGGATCTGATTGACCCCCGTTTTGAACATTCCTGAAGCTAGACCACAAGGTTCTTGCCTCTGATGGGGGGTACAACTTTGAATACCAATAGAAGAGAATATGTGTAGCTCAGGGTTGAACTATGGAGTCCTTGGTGGTCCTTGAGTTTGGTTGTTTGCTTGCAGATGTTTCCTGCTTAATGGCTGGGAAATTCTGGAAGTTGAAGTTACCCATCTTAAAAGTGGCCAAGATTGAGAAACACTGTTGGAGACCCAAAGCATGTAGCTTGCAAATTCTGGGAGCTGAAGTCCACACATCTTGAAAGTTACCATCAGCATCGAAGATGTTATCTTGTTGGGTAATGACACATCTGCAAGACAACAACCAAACCCAACACCAAGGACTCCACAATCTGTAAATAGTTGTATAATAAAAACTGATCAAACACTGGTAAACACCCATGCCAATCATTTTATTTTCTTGATAATTTGATCGATTTTCTCCTTCATAGTGAGCACTATAATTACTATAGTTAATAGACTGGAGGTTGGTAATTTTTGTGATTGGTTACTTCCCAATTCCCATTTAAGAATGCACATGTTGATTTAAGATAACTTCTGAAGCAGCATCTGCAAATCCCTAGACAACTATTAACTCTGCCCACAGCCTGGAGTTCGATCCTGTCTGGCTCAAGATTGACTAAGCCTCTCATCCTTCTGAGGTTGGTAAAATGAGGACCCTGACTATGCATTAGGCGAAGGATATGTCTAAGTGCTATTGCTCTAAGTGCTATTAAAGAGATTTACTTGTGTGTAGGGGACTTGGTAGTTTGAATGCCTTGGTTCTGATATTTGTTTTACGCCTTCAACTGGAAGAAATTAGGGTTTCTTCTCAGCTGTATACTGAAAGGTAAACCCTGGATATCAGTTTGTCTACAGAGTCTTGCTCAGTTCAGGAAACTGCAGACATGCTGCTCTCAAGTTTTGAAAATAAAAAGATACCGTTTAAGAAGCAAAATGATCCCTCAGTCACCTTCTTATCTGATCACACTTACAGTGAGTGGCAGACAGAGAAACTTTTCCGGAGAATGGGTGGGTGGGTGGAGGGGGTCTTAGTAGTTCGTTTACAGCTCCAACACAGTTGGATTGGAATGGTGCACCCATCATTATAATAAGTTGTACTAAATTAATTACTGAACCGAAGGTGCCATTAGCAGTTGCAAATCACTTTGCTTTTTTTCTTTTCTTACCTTAGCAGCTGAGTTTCCTTTTCTCTGGAGGACAGATAGAGTCCAGTTGCTGAAAAACTGTATTTGAGTCAGGGGACTGAGGAACAGAGAAAAAATCCATAAAGCAGGTATTAAAATGTGGTTAAGTATCAGAAGGTCTTAAGGTCTTTTCATCAGCTTACTTTTGTGCCACCTAGAGCTTTATGGCTCAATTCTGAATGGGCTTTTCAACTCTTTTTATGCTCTATCTTACAACAGTTCATATAGTGGCCATTCAAAGTTACAATAGCAGTGGAAAAAGGGACTTATGACCATTTTTCACACTTACAATCACTGCAACATCTCCTTGGTCATGTGACCAAGATTCAGACGCTTGGCAACTGACTCATATTTATGATGGTTGCGGTGTCCTGAGGTCATGTGATCACCTTTTGTGACCTTTTGACAAGCAAAGTCAATGGGGAAGCCCAATTCATTTAACAACCATGTTACTAACTTAACAACTGCAGTGATTCACTTAACAATTGTGGCAAGGAAGGTTATAAAATGGGGCAAGCTCACTTAACAGCTGTCTTGCTTAGCAACAGAAATTTTGGGCTCAGTTGTGGTCGTAAGCCGAAGAGGTAGGCTTTGACTTAACAATCATTGGCTTAGTGACTGTTTGAAGTTACAAGGGCACTGAAAAAATGACATTTTTCACACTTAACAACCATTGCAGCATTTCCATGATCACGTGATCAAAATTCAGACACTTGGCCACTGAGTTTATGATATTTATGATGGTTGCAGTGTCCCTCGGTCGTGTGATTACTTTTTGTGACCTTCTGACAAGAAAAGTCAATGGGGAAGCCAAAGTTACTTAACAACTGCATCATTAACAACTGCAGTGATACACTTAACAACCATGGCAAGGAAGGTCATAAAATGGGGCAAAACTCACTTAACAATTGTCTTGCTTAGCAACAGAAATTTTGGGCTCAGTTGTGGTCGTAACTCGAGGATTACCTGTATGACTCTAGCCTATAAAATTGATGAGCTAGCTCACTGTTTCTCCACTCCCAGAATTCCCCAGCCAGCGGGCAAGAATTGAAGCCCTCACATCTTAAAGTTGCCAAGGTTGAGAAACGCCAATTCTAGCCTACCATTTGGAACTGCTCTCCCAGCCAGGTAGCAACCAGGCCTGACCTGCCTTAGCTCCTGAGCTAGATGAGGTTGACCAAGGGTGATAAACCAATTGTGATAAAGCGATGAGGGAGGAAGATTAAAGCCAAGCGCTATTGACCTCCGAGTTCTTCTTGGCAGTTTATTCTATTTAAGCATTTATTATTTGAACTCTTTGGCCTCATCCTATTGCTGCTCCTTAAGTTCCATTTTATTACAGGTTTTAAAGGAACCATCTGAAGCTGCTAAATTTTCCATTCTTTTTATAAGAAGTTGAAAGCATCTGATAAAACTGATACTGATTGTTTACACAGCTTCTAGAACAGGGGTGTCAAAATCAAGGCCCGCAGGCCGCATCTGGCCTGCGGGGTCCTTGGATCTGTCCCACAGGGCTGCCCGGG
>JANHFL010003327.1:0-18933 GCA_032468155.1 Oxyrhabdium leporinum
TTTTCTAGAGCCTCAACATCTTTTTTTATAGTGTGGTGACCAAAACTGGATGCAGTACTCCAGGTGTGGTCTTACTACGGCTTTATAGAGTGGTATTAGTACCTCCCTTGATCTCGATTGTATCCCTCTGTTAATGCAATTTAAGATTGCATTGGCTTCTTTGCCTGCCGCTGCACACGGCTGGCTCCTATTTAGCCGGTTGTCCACTAAGGCTCCAAGATCCCCGTCGCAGTCACTGCTGTTAGATTGTGTGCATGAAACCACCCCCTCCCCCTGCTGCTGGCGGTCCATGGAGCCAAAAAGGTTGGGGGCCGCTGGTCTAGATGAATAACCAACAAACTATCAAAAAGTAGAAGCCACTCTCCACATGCAGAATTGCAGGAAAAAAGCAGCCAAGAAAGGAAATGTACACACAGATTCAGACAATCAAGGTTTACTTTTTAAAACTGTATTTGGAGGAACAATAAAATCCAAGGTTACAAGATCAGAACTGGTTTACAGCATGAAATTTGCCCTCTGTCCAACGACAACTGTCACCTTCTATTAAACACACAACGTACCAATGAAGTCAGAAACAAAAGGTTTGTTTTGTCTTGTAACAGTTCCCAGTTCAGTTCTGTCTGTTGAGGCTGTTGAACTCTCGGGTTTTAGCCTTTGCAACTAGGACGGATGGCTACAACCCGCCAGAAAATATTGTTTGCCCTGGTCTCATGTCAGTCATCCCAAGACCTGTGTTGCAGCTGCTTCTGGGGTTGCACCCAGCATCTCCATCCAAGCGTCCAACACTGAATTATACTTGTGTGTCTAATTCTGACACTAATAAAGTCAATTACAAGGTCTTCTACTGGTGTCAGTAAATAAACGGCTGGCAAATAAATGGCCGGTTCTATCTGCTTTGGCACCATTAATTAAAGACCGCTTCCTGCATATAAGGCCATTATTCTCTTTAAGTACGGCCAAATTTTGTCATGGAATATGCAAAATGCACAGCAATTGGATTGATCTGCTCATCAATCGATCAATCAATCAATCAATCATTATTTTTATGCATGCAATGATTTTATGATCATTGACCATAACAAAAAATCCATCCGTCCATCCATTTCATATTCTTTCCATGAATTCTTAGCCTAATTAAATCATTCTTTATCTACTACCGTTCGATGCTTCCGGCAGGCAGTTCTGGGTCCTGGGGAGCCGTGTGGGCAGCTGTTTTGAGGGCAATACTTCAGCTGTTTGGTTGGTATTGATATTTTATAGCATCACAAGCTTATTTGACTGCATTAAGACCATAGAAAGCTGTACAAGTCCATCTAACTCCCCCCCCCACCTCTAGCGCACAGCCATTTGGATGATCTCATCTAACAATAACCTATGTATGCAAAGATTTAATTAGAAAAATACACAAGCAGGTTAACAAATGTAACTTTTTTAAAAAGTGCCACAATTTTTACAGAATTATTTCTGGCTCCAGCTATGCTAGAAAAAAAAAAAGAGAGAGAGAGAGAAGCCTATCCCCCCACCGCACCCTCCCAGGCTCTCCAAACAAGGGCAGGTCTGGCGCCTTGAGCCCCTCTGATTCCTACACATTCAATGCACAAACTGTAGACTTCTGCCAAGAATGAAAGCCGTGTCAGGCAGAAAGACCTGCCCTTGACTCTGTCCTGCCCTCGGAACGTGCCCCGGGCATCCTTCTCGGGTAAGCGCTCCAAGAGCGGCTCCTTTCCAGCAAGAGAGACAAAGCCACCTGCTCCTCTGGCTGCAGCCTGGCCCTCCTCTCTCCACCTGTGGTTTGCAGCATCCTCACCGGTACAGGTAAGGGAAAAAACGGAAGAGCCACGGCACCTTCAGCCTTCCGTCCTTGTCCACAGCTCAGACTGAGGCTGTGCTCTCCGGCAAAACAGTTTTCCTCCACTCTCTGAGGAGCTGTGAGCACCGAAAACCTTTAGTGCGATCAAATGGGAGCAAAATTAGGGCCCGGCTTCCCCCAGTGCAAATGATGCTACCGAGGGGCTACTCCCCACAAGAGAGATCCTCTCCCCTCTGCTGGCTGCACTGCTCAGCAGGCCAGGAAATGCATTCGTACCATCAGATTTCCAGGCTTTCTGGTCTTGCTTAATCCCACAGGCCCTCCATCCCGGCAGCACGGCCGACAATGCCAAGCAGCGTGCAGAGGAGGAGCCGGCTGCTCTGGAGCAAGAGGGTGACATCTCCAACTAAGTCAGAAATCTCTTCCCCCCTCCCCCTTTAAATAACATTCTTTGGTACTAACACTACAAACACATTCTTTCGGTCAGAATTACAACAAGTGAACACAGAAGCAGCTTAAGCTTTTACAAAGTGCTTCGGACAAAAGAGAACTCAAGAGTTCCAGTAAAATTAAGGGACAGAATTGGAAAAACGTTTTCCCAAAGAAAAGGGGAAAACAGATATCAGCATCTTTAACTATCGAAATCTAAGATTCTTAAGCACGTATATCCCACATCAAATATAAAATACAATAAATCCCAAATCTGTGATGCACAGCCTTTGTCGTCAGAATTGTGATGTTGTCTAGGGTCAAATGCGCAGGTCCTCTCTTTGTGCAATGGGAATGCCCCTTTCCTTCCATTCACGGCCTTCCTCCTCCTTCCCAACTGCCAAAGGAACCAGACCGAGCGTGTCCCGGAGGGAGCAGGAGGCGGCGGCAGCATTCATCCACCACCCACCCCACTCTCCCACTTGTCAGTCCTTTTACAACCCTGTGCATTTTCAGAATGATTGGGGTCTGGCAAATTACTTCTCGTATCACAAAAGGCAATTTTCATATGGCAGAATAGAACGTACTCAAGCCTAAGTACACTTTTAAAATGCGTAATAATTTTGATGCATAAAATGCACAGTACTAAAAATATGGACCAATGACTATGATTTTGTAAATGCTTTTCATAATTCAGAAGTTTTTCCCCCTCTTTTCCCTTGTACTGCCGCAGCAATAGTCCACCGCAAATAAACTGAAGAAAGTAAATACTTAACTCCCAGCCACCACTAATCCATTCTCCAATATTTACATGACATTCATTAAAAAGGATTTGAAAGGATCTTCCAGAAATGGTCCGAAGGCGGAGCTTCTCCTGGACCTGATGCACATCGGAAGATTGCTGGATACTGAAGAGACGGATGAGAAACCAAGCTGCTGGATGACAGACTACAGCAACCCTAGACGAGTCATCCTGGGGTACTTGAGCAACTAGCAAGGTCACGGTGGTATCAGAAATATGAAGCAGCCATGCTAGATTGCAGAGGTCTGCCAGAGATGGCACTTTGGTTGCGCATGGACCTCGAGGATGTCAGGGGAGGAATTCTGCCCTTCCGCAACAGCTCAGCATGAAGAACAACGCCTGTTGCCCTTGGATTTGAAGATTTCCAGAAGATTTGAGTATGGGAGGAAAACACCCTGAAACCAAGCGCAGCCCGCATGCACACCGGAATGCCACGGCTCCCCACAGCCAGCTCTGCGGAAGGCAGGTCACACGTACAATGCAGCTGCGGGAAGTTGAACCGACACGCTGATGATCTGAGCCAGTTGGGCTCCTCAACTACAGAAGCGCTTCCAGCGTTTGCGGCCAGCTTTTGATGGCCTTATTTTCACTCATTTATAGGGGCGTCTGAGGCAATATTTCTAAAATGAATAATGAAATTATATTGAGTCTATAGGGAAGGATGGTTAAGAGTGCGATTCATCCAGTTTGAAGTATGTGGGAGGAGGAGGTCTTTAAACCAAGCACCCAAAATGTAGATTCTAGTCTTAAAAAAGAGCTTCATTGTGTTTTTCAAAAAAAAAGATACGCACACACACACACACACGTGTGTGTATATGTATATATATATATATCTTGAGATAGCAAGAAGGTGGTTCAGGAAAGCCCAAACATCCACAGCATTGTCTCTGTTGCTTTAAGAAATGAGAGGAGAGGGAACCACAGTACAGAAAACAGGAACATGTTTCAATGGTTGCTTCTAATTATTGTTGTCAAGAATCCAAAAATTAAAAAGCAGCCAAAATAGGTTTATTTTGGCAATGCAATGGACAGCATCACTCAAAAGCAAAAGCTAATTCAACATATTGCTGTTTTATTGTTCTTGTTTTTGCAGAGATGAAACCGAATGTTGGTCATTTTAACTCTGCGTTGCTAGAAATGTAATCTTGTTTTTCCTTTAGCTGAAGCCTGGAGTGTGCAGGATCCATCAAAGACACAAAACGGCCAGGTAACGAATGATCTTAAGCGTCGGATCAAAATGACCCAAGGCGGGCAAATTTTAAACTCAGAGCAAGACATCTTGAAATCAAAGCAGATGAAGAATCGAGCTGCGCCTCACGAGGCAGTTCTCCAAATGTTTGATCCTATTTTCATCCTTGTTATTTTCAGTAGATGTCACTTTGCGCTAAAAAGTGGCACCTAACAGGAAAATAAAAATATAAAAGAGGTATCATTTTGAGAGGGTGGTTTCCTTATCTCCCTTGACAAGGCAGCTTCTCCTTTTCTTCAACAGAGATTGCAGAAGGGGAAAGGGGCTCCGTCATTGTTTTCCTGCAGTTCAACATGTAATGAGCCCATGTTAAGCTTTCAAGGAATCGCCTGGGCTGGCCTAGGACAATGCGGACGGAGATTCCCGGGAAGGCTCACCAATTTGTATGATTTCTGAGATGGTTCCCTGCCAGATAGAGAAAAGCCAGTGATCCTAGAAAGTGAAATGAGTGACGGGCAACGAGAGGCAGAGCTAAGATGAGGCTAACAGAGACTGGAAGAGGGCTGGAAGTTGCGGGAAAAGAAATACAATGGAGAAAGAGAGAGGGAGAGAGAGATGGTGAAAAGATAAAAAAGCTCACAACTGGAATGTGTTCACATTCACTGGGCAAATGTTTTTACTTCTGGCTCATGGTCCACAGAAGAAGAAAGATGAAGTAGTACTAGCTGCAAGAAACCCCCATCATTTCTGGGCGTTGGGAAACCTTCCGGCCCTTCTCGTTCCTCCGGCCCATTCCTGTGGCCACCAGAAGCGCTGCACGAATTGGGCTCTCCGTGTCAGGGAGCTGCAGCTGCGAGCGCCTTCAGAGCGGCCTTCTACAACAGCCACGGCAACAGGCGACACCCGGCCCCTCGGGCCCATTCGAGCGAGAAAATGAAGCTGAAGGTCTGAGCGCTGGGAACACGACGGCTGTCTCTGGTCTCCCGCTCCAGCAGGGGGTTGGGCTAGAAGACCTCCAAGGTCCCTTCCAACCCTGTTATTCTACGTGCATAGTTGGACCAACGATGGGTGTCTGGAGCCCGATTGTATGTGCAAATAAAGCCCTGTCTGAAGCCGAAGTCGAGCAGGCGCACGGATCATTCGTATCAACTACGTCCTCCTTGTCTGCTTTGGGGTTTACATCTCTCGTTATTTCCAGGGACACTTCAGACCTTTTCTCAGAGAGATGAAAAAGAGGCTGCAAAGACTGCTAAAACAAACCCAAAATACACCCCCCCCCAGCTTGAAAGTCTTCCCTCATCCCCAGCATTTAACGACCTGCTTGCCATTGATTAGAAAATAAACAGCAGCAGGAAGAACCACCAGAAAAGCGGCTACGGATGTTTTTGAACCAACACTCCCCTTGGTTGCAGTGGGCCACCAAAGCCACAGTGGGGAATGCACAAGCACAAGAATGTAAATGGTGCCGCCAGGTACCACGCCACAAAACTGGAAGAGGAAGTTCACGCACACAAGGAGCCACTGAAGCCGGCAAATCTCTCAACGTGAAGGCAGTTCGGGGAAAAGCAGAAAAGAGAAACCTGAAAGGGGGCCCAGCAAAGAGTTCTTTGTGGTTACTGTGCGTCTTTGAGGACGCGCAGCGTGCCAAGGCACTGCAGTGCAGGAGTCCAGGGACCCGAGGAAAGGAGGCCGTCCACCGCTCGCCATCACTGGGTGTGGAAGTAGATGGGCTTCACTTTTCCAGAAAGGATCTTGGGGACCTGCACCGAGATGATCTCCGCCATCATTTCGGGGTAGTCGACGCTCACCATGTGTGACTTCACCAAGAGGTCAAATGTAAACTGATGTAGTTCTCTGGCAATCTAAAGGAGGAAAAGAGAGGTCGTCAGAGGGAGGCACCCTTGTCTTGCTCAGCAAGTCCTTCCAGGGACTCTGCACCTTCCGCCCTGAGGGCTGCCATCTGCACGCTGGAGGACTGGGGAGACACCGGAGGTTCCAAAAGAGAAAACTTTGGGGTTGCTTCAAAGGGAAGGGGGAAGAATGACCGGAGATCCCTCACATCCCATTGCCATGCCTGGACTTGTGTTGTAAGGTCATTTTATTCTCCCGCAACCAGAAAATGCGCAGAACATTCTGCAAGGTATGACTTTCTGTTTTGTTTTGCTGGAGCTTCTAGAGCTACCCACGGTAAGCGGTGACCCACAGCCCCTTCTTCTCCTCATCTGAGCCCACCGTCAAGGCAAGAGCTCGTCTTCAGACAGAAGGGCCAGGTTCTTTTGCTCCGTGGCCAAGGGCTGCCCCAGAATGCGGCCCAACCGTGGCCAAGGGAGCTCCTTGAAGGAGGTGCTGGCAGGCATTTCGCACACAGCCAGCCCAGATTCAAATCCAGATCCAGTTAGCCACAGATCCCTAACCGGAATCACTTTTTGCTTTTCAAACAACACTTCCATGCTTCCCTTCTCCCACTCCTTCCTTTTGTTCACACCTTTGGTTTTTTTTTTAAACAGACAACTCTTTGAAGTGCCATCCACTGGTCATTTCTTACTCTCTTTCCATCTGCTGCATGGAGGCACCGCAGCAGGAAATGTGCCAGGCACCCCATTCTAAACGTAACAGTAGCTGGGGATCCAAGAGCCTCCCCTGTTCCAATCCCACGAAAACTTAACGGATGGCGCTTCCCAAGAAGCCTCTCTGGCAGGGGCCATCTGAAGAGGACCGAGGGAGCTTGGCTCCGACTGAGCCAAAGAAACAACACCAAGCAAGAATTAAGGAGGGCCCCCCTCTTTTTCCCCAAGCTGAACAGTGGTGGGCCAGAAGCCCCAATCTAGAATGACAGAACGGTAACTTTCTTTTAAATTTAACTTAGTTAATACTAATACAGCAACAACTTTGTCTACAATGTTTAAAGATACATAGAAATTTATATGTACACTTTTGGATCTCTCTGGGACTCAGCCCAAGGATTTGGGGCTGCTTGCAGCTCTGAGGCGTGAGGTTGTGTACCACCGTGCAATGTCCACAAATCTGGAAGGCCCTCCCCCCCAAAAAAAAACTGGGGAGCTCCTATAAAAAGAACAGGTGAATTATATTTACAATATAATTAGTCACTTCTTTGTGACAAGACTCCTTATGCAAAGAGACCTCGGTCTTTTCCAAAAGTGACTCTGCAAGATTCTATGACTTCTTGGGCTTTGAGTTTCCTCTTTCTGAAGCCCCTTTTTGGTCCAAGCAGACCTCGCCCTGCACCCCAAGGTCCCTGGCCAACTCTCCCACTTTCTCACTTACTGGCTGCACAGAGTCCAGGAGCTTTGTGAGCTGATAGAAGCGACGTGAACAAGACGTGGGGTTCTTCCTTTTGCAAGCAATGATGCGGTCAAGCTCCTTGATGTAGTTCATCCGGAGTTCATCAAAGAACTTCTGATTCTTCAGGCCATCCACTGGAACTGAGACAGAATAAGAAGAGGAAATAAAAGGCATAGAAGCAGACAAAGGAAAGAGCCTGAGGAATACTGAGGGGGCAGCGTCCCCACTTCTTTGGTGGGAGATGAAGGAGTCTCCTCACTTACAAAGGTGCAACCGATAGCAGAACATAGAATAACAGAGATAGAAGGGAGTTTGGAGGCTATCTAGTCCGAACCCCTTGCACTAGCAGGAGACCCTAGACCATTTCCGTCAAATGGCTGTCCGGTCTCTTCTTAAAAGCCTCCAGCGACGGAGCACCCACAACCTCTGGAGGCAACTTCTGCTCCACTGGTTAATTGTTCTCAATGTCAGGAAATTTCTCCTCGGTTCCATCCTTAGTTTCCATCCATCGCTTCTTGCCCTGCCTTCAGATGCTTTGGAGAATAGGTTGACGTCGTCTTCTTTGTGGCAGCCCTTTAGATATTGGAAGACTGTTATCATGCCTCCCCTAATCCTCCTTTTCACTAGACATACCCAATTTCTGACACCATTCTTCATATATTTTAGTCTGTTAAAGCTTATTTGGAGGCTGTAGTTTCTTTACCTCATCTACCGTGGATCATTTACAGAAACAAACGAACAAAAAAGATGTGGAGAGTCAAGAAGAGCAACAAAGTTGATTAGGGGACTGGAGGCTAAAACGTATGAAGAACGGTTGCAGGAAGTGGGAAATGAGAACGTCTAGTTTAATGAAAAGAAAGACTAGGGGTGACATGACAGCAGTCTTCCAGTATTTGAGGGGCTGCCACAAAGAGGGGAAACCTAATTCTCCAGGGTACCTGAGATTAGGTCCAGAAGTAACGGGTAGAAAATCATTAAAGAGAGATTCAACCTAGAACGCAGGAGAAATTTCCTGACAGTGAGAACAATTAACCTGTGGAATGGAAGTTGTGAGTGCTCCTTCACTGGAGATTTCCAAGAAGAGACTGGACAGCCACTTGTCCAGAATGGTCCAGGATCTCCTGCTGAAGCAGGAGGAGGTTAACCTAAAAGACCTCCAAGGTCCCTTCAACCCTGTTATTTTATGTTTTGTTCTAAGTATAAAAACAGGTAGATGAAAAATGCTACAGCTTACTAATACTGAAGAGGAGCAGAGCCTTCATACAGAGAAATTCTTGAGGAGTAATCTGAAGCCATCCAAATTCTTGAGAGAGATGCCGCATCCTGACACATTGGCTGTACATTCTGGATTTGTGCATTCGGTACCTAGGAGAATAAAAGAAGAAAGACATAAACAGGAGAGAATCAGCTTACAAAGTTTGCCTTTCTTACAAGAACAAATTCCACACATTTCACTATAGTTGTACACTATTTGAGAAATTTATAAATGCTAGCATTTCGGTCTTGAGGGAAACTTAGTATCTCTTGCTGTTCAATGCAAGTCCTCTGAAGGGTGCATCGGTCACACGATGGTGCAAAACTTGACCCCTCCCTCCACAAAGGTTCTCATAGCCCCAGGTTCAGCCCCCTTCTGTCACTCTGCAAAATTCCACCAGCCCCTCCCTGGGATTTTTGCCAGTTCGTCTGAGAAAGCTTATAGCAAGGAAACACTGATGCCCCTCAGCTAACAGGCCCCACTGGGAAATTAGTACAAGCAGCAGTTCCCCCCCAGCAGTGAGGAGTTTCACGTCTTCAAGCTGCAGTTTATTCCTGCTGGTCTAACTATTCATTGAGCCACATTCCATCTCTTCTATCAACTTTTGCTGAGTAAGGTTGAGCATCTGGGTTATAAATACACGTCTGTCTCCAGAAGAATGAAAAGACAGATGAGGAGATGTGGAATCTGCCAACTACAGGTGCCCCAGGAAGCCCAAAGAGTGCTCAATCTATTTGCACGCCCAGGTGGACACCTGAGATTCCACAGGAGTTTCCCCTCTGCTTCCTCTCAGATTGGAAACAGGTCTGAACTCATCTGACACCAAGTCACGATGGGCAAAGGTTATGGGGAAAACTGTCATACGCTGCTTCTGCCAGTTTTCCTTGTTTTGTTTTTGGGCATTTCAAAATGAAAATAAGCAACACAATTCTCTTCCACAGGTGACTACCGAGATCCCTTTGGTGAGTCCACAGTATATCTCTACCACTGACCTGACCAGTTTCGTTACTGGAATTACTAGAATTTGGGGAAGTGGGTTTTATGTGCCCACAAATCATCTTGAGAACTCGGTAGGCAGAGCTAAGAGTCACAAAGAGTGCTGTGTTCCAGAACATCTTCTGGGAAAATTCCTGCAACCGTTAATGTTTGGTGGATTCGCAACTGTCTATCAAATGAACTCCATAGCATTACAAGGTCATTACTTCTCCAGGTCTAGTGCCATAGTGGGTGCACTCTTCTCTTTGAAAAGTACATCTCCCTCCTCTTTCATGCGAGGCTTTGCAGACCTCTAATTCTATCTATGGATTCTTGAAAGGATAAGATTCATGTCATTACTGCCTCTTCAGCTGCTGGAGGATTTCACACAGGAGTGTGTTCTAAATATGTAGATGTCAAGAAACCAGAAAGGAAGCCAGGAAGTTACATGGTTGGAGTTGACAGAATTATCACCATGTTACGAAGCATTCTTCAAAAGAAACTTTTGTGCAATAAAACTGTTATTTTTAGTTTAGGCCCATCTAAATAAAGTTAGAGGGATAGACATGTTGCACCAGCAAATATGTCTTCTTCTCTTTTCTCTCCCACTCAGGCAGTGTCTAACATCCTTTTCATTAGATCGTGGACACTTCAAAGTGGAACTTTCATGATCACAAGCTGCTCTCTGTTGCTCATTAAAGCAGCCGTGTTTTTCCCAAGTTTCTGAATAACTCTAAGCATATATGGTTTTAATGGTATGGCTGACATTAAAAGTATGGCTGTTTTGATGAGTCCATTCATTAAAGCTGCTGGACCTTTTCCCCCAGGCTTGCTCAGTAGCTTGAAAGAAAATGTGGCTGCCTTAATGACTAACGAAACTTAAAAGCAGTTTTTCCAAACTATTTATGACTTACCTATTTCCCTCCCTCCCCTTCGTATTTCCATAATTATTCTTAGGGTGGAAAAATAGCACGAAGGGAGCTTTTATAAGGGATTTTTTGAAATGATCCAGAGTTATCTTATAACCTGTAAACTCTTCCAAACATGCGACATTGTAGTGGCCAGCTAACAAGCCATATAAGGTGCCTTATTAATAATACTTTATTATTTGACCATTAGGCCATATCAGAATATAAAATATATAAAATAGTGGCTGCACATTTTGCCTTTTGACTCTTGTGTAAATGTAACCTCAATGACATTGCATTCGAGGGATTGAAACCTTAAACATTTGTCTGAAACAAGTCAAGCAGACACAATTTGAGCTCAACAGGTTTGACCTTGCCTGAGAAACCTTCCTTTTCACTGGAAGCAGCTCTGTGGCCTTGGGGTTCCTTTGCCCTGCCGTGCCTGAGGAAGGAGAGGGTCTCCTCTGGCTTTCGCTTAAAGCCAACGACAGGGTAACGCCCTTTCCCCTTTCTTCAGCTTTATACATTAATCAAGTCTAACATGAAAAAGAGACAACCTACTCATTGAAGACCAAATCTGGAGCAAAATAAAGCATCCGGGAATTCACATTGGTGAAGGACCTCCATCCCATGGCAAAGATCATCAAGCCCATCCAAGAGTACTGAATGATGGCCATCTGGTCATCTACATGCAGGTTGCGGAACCCTGGAAAGAAAAGCCAAAAGGGTGGAGTCAGCTGGAGGCAAAGCTCTTCCTTCAGGTCAGGGAGCAGCTGGGTTGTTAGCCTGGGCTCAGCTGCTGGCACCTCGAGACCGACCCTTTATACCAGCAGAAGCCCCTCTCCAACAACGATTGCAGCCTGTGGCATTTTACATCCGGTAGCTAGAAGTGAGGGAAGGAAAAGCCATATACAAGACCTTGTCTGTTGTTATTACAGAGCAAGCTATTTTTCTCTTTAGATTGCAGGGATCAGCAAAAAAAGCACATAATTAGGGAGGAAATTGGGCGTGGCCTAAGGACATCAACACGTGCATCAAGGTTTGCATAATTATTAGGCAGCTTCCTTTTCTCAGGCAAAATGGGCCAAAAGAGAGATTTAACTGACTATGAAGTCAAAAATTGTAAAAGGTCTTTCAGACGGATGCAGCACTCTTGAAATTGCTAGGACATTGGGATGTGATCACAGAACCATCAAACATTTTGATGGAAACAGTCAACAGGATTGCAAGAAACGTGTTGAGAAAAAGAGATGCACATTAACTGTCAAAGATCTGAGAAGAATCAAACGTGAAGCTACCAGGAACCCATTATCCTCCTAGTGCTGTCCTATTCTAGAACTGCAACCTACCTTGAGTGCCCGGAAGTACAAGGTGTTCAGTGGTCAAAGACATGGCCATTGTAAAGTAGCCTGAAACCCGACCGCCACTGAACAAGACACGTAAGTTAAAACAGCAAGACTGGCCGAGAAATATCGGAAGGCGGATTTTTCAAAGGTTTTATGAACTGACGAGATGACAGTGACTCTTGATGGGCCTGATTTGAAGGCTTTGATTTCTCTGCCCTGCGTAGACCTTCGCAGTTCTTCCGCTTCTGTTGCTATGAATACTTTATTTCGTATTATAGACAGACATTAATCTGCTAGCCTCTGTTCTGTTATTTCTGATTCTGGATGCTTCTTTCCAGAACTGACACAATCATTTCAAATATCCTCTTCTTCTTGGACTTGATCTGTAATAACAGGTCATTTTTTCTTTGTTTTCAATCACTATCTTTGTAATGGATAAACACCTTTGGTTTCAATAGTTCTGCAGCTGCCGGCCCTGGTTGCTCAGCCAACAGTCCTGAGTCCTGTAGCCCATTTTTCACCAGATATCCAGGAACTCCAACATCTAGTTAACCTTGTTAACCCGGGTGACATCCGAGCCAGTATGGGATTCTGAAATTTACCTATTATCATATTTTTAATGCATGACTCCTCTGAGGAGATCTTTCCAGTATGGTTGAAGCTCTGGCATAGCTTCCATCTTCCTCAGAGCACATAAGCCCCACAACCACATCAAGGTTGTGCCTCACTGGGGGATTATTGTGTTGTTGTTATTGTTATTATTATTACATGGGCAACCCAAAATTCTTTGGATTATTCTAGGGTCAAAATATAGATTTCCTTGGTGACAGATCCCTCCCCCCTCCGCACAGCTTATTGTCTTGTGCTTTGTAGGTCTGTTATTTTCTAAAACAGGAAACGAACTGACTTCTCCCTATGAACCAACAGCCATAAATCTCAGTGCAGAAAATTATGTGATTTGGACATTCTGAATTTTGTGATAGAATATCTAAGGTCCTCAGGGATCAATCCCGAAGAGTCTTTTCTAGAATCTTTTCTTGGCACTATTTCTTCAGTATCAATTTCTATACTTGGAAAATATGTCAATATTGTTTTAGTACAGGCTTTTGACAGCGTAGAATAGCTAACATTAACATAGAATTTGGAGTGTTCAAACCATTCATATAGACTACTGTGATCTATACACAGATGAGAGCTTATAAAGTTCTTTAACATCATCTAAGTAAGTTTCAAGCAGAGGCAAGAACTGCCGGTTTCTCTCTCACAGATTGCATTACAACTTATTTGGAGACGGAATTTATTCTATCTGTGGTAAATATAAGCCAACAAGTTTAACATCTTCAAAAACTACTAGCATTATAGTTTCATCTCTGAACTTACCAACAAAAAATAACAAGTATGAAAGTTAAGTAGAGTTAAGAGTTTGTGGTCATTTTCATCTCCAAGGTTCAAAACACTAAAGCTGAAATTACAATTTTGGTTACCACTGAATTTGCAGGAAACCTGCCTATAGCTATCCCCTCAATGGCACTTTGAGATACCTATCACACAAATGCTGCATCGATGGAAAGCGCAGTTAATAAGTGCTTGGCATCAAGCACATTTTTACCTGCTTTCCCACTGGTATTTCAATTCATAATTAAATGTTTCGCTTGAACTCTACTAATAATAATAAAAAACTTTTGCTAGTATTTTTAGCAATAGCAATAGCACTTAGACTTATATACCGCTTCATAGTGCTTTATAGCCCTCACCAAGCGGTTTACAGAATCAGCCTATTGCCCCCAACCATCTGGGTCCTCATTTTACCGACCTCGGAAGGATGGAAGGCTGAGTTGACCTTGAGCCGGTGAGAATTGAACTGCTGGCAGTTGGCAGAGTTAGCTTGCAATACTGCATTCTAACCACTGCGCCACCACGGCTCTTTTTCTAAATAGCTGTTAAACAATGTTCATTAACAATTATTTTATTGGTGGTAAGCACTGAACTATCATTTTTATAATTAATATTTTCAATTCATTATTAAAACATTAAAGTTCCTACGTGTTATTTCTAGCAATATTCTGAACAGTTCTATATATATATTTTAAAATGCTCTGAAAACTCTTCTGTAAGTTAATCCAGCATCAGAAGGTGTATATTGACTCCCTGAATTGCTACTGTAATTAAAGGCAAATTCCATGTTGGAAATCAATACAAAGAAACACAGAAATATAATTGCCAATTTTATTACGTGCGCTCGCTAGCGTATGTCCAGCCATTACTAATTTCACATTTTTGAGAAATACATATTCTAAACTGCTTTTCTCATGAAAACAACGTAAATCTGCTTGCTTGAAGCTTTGTTTTTCTTCATACTCCTTATGATAGAGAACCAAAAAGAGCAAGGGATCGGGACAAGGCATCCATATCTGAGGCATGTAAAAAAAGAGGGTAAACCTTCAATCAGCCACAGCTACCATCTAATATTTGGACCCCCACTTGTAGATGCCATTCTGATCTGAAAAAGACATGGCTTTTTTTTTATTTATTTATTGCTTTGTTTGTAAGATTTACTGGCCCTCCATCTTACCACTGGGTAACCTTGGGTACAACATTAAACATTTAAAACTATGCAAAATATATAGACAATATAGATAAAATACTGTAAAGATCCAAATACTCAGCCCTAACTAAAAGACGGGGAGAGAAGAAGTAGGATGAGAAGAGGGTGAAGATGGGACCTGTTATTAGTCTATCGACCACCCCCAATGTGCAATGGAGCCCCAGGCCAAGTGGCAGAGTCACGCCTGCTTGGCTGTGGACCCGTTTCCATTTCAGATGGAGAGAGGAGAGGCCTTCAGGCATGCATACTTCACTTTTAATGTAATACCCCAGATCTTACATAAAAAAGAATAACAGAGTTGAAAGGGACCTTGGAGGTCTTCTACTCCAACCCTCTGCTCAAGCAGGAAAAACTACACCATTTCCGACAAATGGTTGTCCAATCTCTCCTTAAAAACTTCCAATGTTTTTGGAGGCAATGCTTTTGGAGGCAAGTTGTTCCACTGATTAATTGTTCTCACTGTCAGGAAATTTCTCCTTATTTCTAGGTTGCTTCTCTCCTTGATTAGTTTCCCTCCATTGCTCCTTGCCTTGCCTTGTGGGGCTTTGGAGAAGACTAGACTAGACATTGTGAGTTCCTGCAACTGTTCAGATGAGAGCAAGCAGTCATTAAACAGCCATCATAGCTGATCTGAAATGACAACTTAAACGACAACTTAAGAAGAAAATGTATTATACATTTCAATTCTGTCTTCTAGCAGGCAGACAAACTGGTATCTCTCACATGGGAGGAGGACAGTTCTGACTTTTAAAACCTGGAATTTGCATTTCCTGAGGCTGAAACCAGGTCATCTTCATCCCCCATCTGGTCCAAGGCGCATTAACTTTGGGTCTTGACCATCATCTTTCTCCTGGATAAACTCCTCTCAGTTTATCATCTGGGTAGTTTTCTGGGGAGGGTTTGGAAGCTGCTGTTGGGAACTGGATGTATTCCCTGTTCCGGGCAGCAGCGCTTTGCTTGCAAAACCTGTCTCCCATGTGATTCGACTAAGGCCGAATGCGAAATATTCCATTTAGAGGTGCAAAGGTTCATATATAATACAGACATGGGGGAGGAGAAAATGAGAAATGAACATGAATGTAAGGACTGGAAGGGGTCTTAGACCTAGACTCCAAAATCATGCCCAGTGCAAATAGTTAAATGGTCATCCAGCCTCTTTTTCAAGATACCCCTAGAAAGGGAGTCAGACCCCTTTAGAGTATCTGCTCCACTAGTGAACGGCTCTTCACATTAAGGTAAGTTTGCTGATGTTCAACAGACCTCTCCTTCCCTTTCCTTGCTTGAAGTTGTTTTCTTACTATCCAACCAAATGAATCTAAATGTGGAGAAAAGCAAAGTTTTACATTTAGGTAGGAAAAATCAAAGATATAAGTACAGAGTAGGCGAGACCTGGCTCAAGAACAGTAACAGTGAGAGAGAACTTGGAGTCCTAGTGGACGATCACTTGAATACGAGACAGCGGTGTGCAGCCTCCGCCAAAAAAGCTAATGCAATCCTAGGCTGCATAAACAGAGGCATAGAATCAAGATCACGTGATTTATAAAACCCTAGTAAGACCACACCTGGAATACTGCAACCCAATTTTGGTCACCATACTACGAAAAAGATGTTCAGACCTTGGAAAAAGTGCAGAAAAGAGCAACTAAGAGGATCAAAGGCCTGGAGACTAAAGCATAGGAAGAACGGCTGCAGGGTTTGGGCCTGGCTAGTTTAAAGAAAAGAAGAATTAGGGGTGACATGATAGCAGTATTCCAGTATTTGAGGGGCTGCCACAAAGGAGAGGGGGTCAAATTATTCTCCAAAGAGTTTAAAAACAATTCACAAGACAGCTTTACTGATCAAAAAGCAAAAGGTTGATTTCTGTCAAAATGTGCAGTTTTTAGTGTCTGCTGCCAATGCGGCTGCGATGACATCATAAAAGGGGAGAGAAAAAAGGCAGGTCCCCGCAGGCAGGAAATAGGTGTGAGGAGAACAGTTCAGCGTCCCAGAGTCATGGAGATCAATCCATGGCTACACAATCATTCCCTTCACACTCTAACTCTCCCTTTCCTTTCAGTGAGAAATTTATTTAGGCCTACTCTGAGGCAGGAGTAGATCTTGCCCCTCCTGAAGCCTGCCCCAGGCCCGGAACTCCCTGGGTCTCTGGCTACCTCCGAGCCCCCTGAGGCTGAGCCTCAACCTCTCCTGCCAGGGCAGCCAGGCCAAGGAAGCTTCCGTCTGCCGGCACGGATGGTCTCCAAGGCAGCCCCTCCCCCCACTCTATGGCCTTGCCTTGCAGGGGGGCTTTGAAGGAAGATGTGCTTCATTGCATGCCTTTGGCTACTTGCCAATCCCAAAATATTTATTTAACAATAACGACTGCAAAGAGGCTGTAACTCTTGCGGTGCTACCTATCAGGAAGATACCAATTTGTATCCATTATTTCAGCCCAAAGGGCACTTAAGGCAACCGGCAGAAAAGCAACATCATATTTAAAGACCCAAAAATGCAAGTTGAGTGTAGTATGAAATAGCACGAAACTAAACGAGGAGAAAAGTAGCAGTTAAAGGGGGACTCCAAATAACTTCCATTCCCCGCCCTTGAGGGTCCATCTAGCTGGAGGAAGAGCAGACAAGATACTAACAAGATATATGCCAGCTTTGCCATCTTCTCCACACATTGCTAGGCTTGCTGGCATCCTGCCATGAACTGAGGGAGGGGAGGGCAGAGGAAGGTAGGGACGTTATGCAGGTGGTGTGAATGGTTTCTATGGGTAGAATATGTCAGAAAGATATTAATGAAGAAATGACAGATGTGGAACAATTTTTTATCTGACAAGATAAGAGTACCAAAAACAGAACTACCAATGATAGCCCAAGAGACCGAGCTGGAAAAGGATTCACAAAAGAAGCACATAGAGAAGAAACTGATTGATGATTTTTTTTAAAAAGAGAGAAATACAAATGATAAACCAAGAGAACAATCTGAAAAATATTTTCTTATTGGATCTACAAAACAGGCTTATTAAAGCCTTGATGAAATTTGTGCGATGGGATAAAGAATTGAAACCCTGAGCCTACGACAATATTGAACTGATTAAGATTTAAGACTTTTAGAAGTAAAAGGAATTTGATTAAGGTTAAAATAAGACATCCTCCCCCTCCCCTCCCCCCTTCCTGGCAACCCCTTCTGGACTTCTTGTTGGCACTAAGATTGAAAAGTCGATGTTTTATGGATTTGTTTATAAAGAAGAGATAGTATATTGGAAGGAGAGATGTATGCTTGACCTCATCCGATCTGAAGAGTTATTTTTTTCTACCTTTTCCTTTTTTTCTCTTCTCTGTCTCTAGGTTTAGTTTATATTCGTTTTTACTGTAATCAAAATTGTTAATAAAATTGTATTTAAAAAATATGGAGCTTTCAATTGTGAACCAAAGGTGTGACATGCAGAGAAAGGACGAATGATTTCTTCTCTCCTAAGGAAAATCTCTGCTGAAAATTATCCGAGGACTTTTCTTTCCTGCTGGCCCCAACCTGAAACGCTGCTGTTGAGTGGCACGAAGGTGAAGGGTTCAGCTTCTTCTGAGTGGAACCGCTTATTGTGGAGTTGATCCAACGCCCAACTCAAAGCAGCTTGCGGGACTGTTGTGCTTCCAGTGGACATTAGTGCTCTTTTAGTCCAAATATAAGAGAAGGTCAAGATGGAAGGCAAAGCTCTGCCCCCCAAGGTGGCGTGCTGAACAACTGGGGAATTCTTTTTCTCCTGCTGACAAACAGCTGATTTTGCCACCAAAGCTGGTTATTTGGTGGCTCTGCTCCCTCAGGGAAACTAGGAAGGTCTGTGCGTTGGACGATCATGCAGTTTATTACCTGTCCCCCAGGAGGCTTGGGCTCACAGGTTAGTGACTGTAATAGCTCTTTCATGCTCATAGTCATCTGTGAGTCAGGTGGCCTCGTAAATGAATAAAGAAACATTTATTTATTCTTTCGGCTCTCTGCAAAAGCTACTTTCTCAGCTATCACCGATGAGGGCGATGTTAAGAGGCGGGATCAGCAAGCGGGATGCTACTCAAAGAAGCAAAGTAGTCTCCTTCAAGCAGGTCAATCAAAAGGTTAAAAAATGTTTCAGGAAGTGCCGTGAGGTTTGATCCTGACGGGGAGTGAATCCACTGACAGACTGTCCAAAAACAGCCGTGGTTCTCTTCCAACATGAAATCCACCAAGTATAGTTTACATGAGCAGAAGAAAACCAGAGATTACTATCTATCTATCTATCTATCTATCTATCTATCTATCTATCTATCTATCTATCTATCTATCTATCTATCTATC
>JANHFL010003327.1:19033-36606 GCA_032468155.1 Oxyrhabdium leporinum
TCTATCTATCTATCTATCTATCTATCTATCTATCTATCTATCTATCTATCTATCTATCTATCATCTATCTATCTTTCCTATCCTATCATTAGCTCTTTCATTTTTAAAAATTGTTCTGCGCTTTGGGCTTTGCACATTTATAAGTAAGAGATTTAGAAGTTCTGAGACTGATAGGTTTAGGAGTGTATTAATTAATTAATTATTTCTAAAAAAAAGCCCACATAGTTCATATTTCTGTGGCAAAGGTTCCAAAGGTAGATTAAGTGGATTAAAATAAGTTTCAAAACTTATGAATAATTAAACTAGAAATAATAAAAGCAACACAACCACAAAAATGCCAATGAGAGCTGGGGCAGCTAAGGACAATCAATTGCAGTTAAAATTATTTATGAAATCATTAAATAATAATTAAATTATCATTTAACTGCAGTTAAAGCAGAGGCACCTGCAGAGGACGCGTTGGAGGTGCCAGGATGGCCCATGTGAGAGAAGCCCCAGCGTTTGTCAAGCGCTCACAGTCACCTCCTTGGCTTTCGCTGCCTCCCGCCCCCTCCTGACATCCTTGTCGGCTGCCCCTCCATCCTCGCCCCCCTGCGTGGCCTGGGCGCAGCAGCCGGAGAGGAAGGGGAGAGGTCAGGGTGGGGAGCAGCCCAGCTGGCTCAGGAGTTTTCTTGCCTCTTTCTAGACACAGGAAAGCCAAACGCTCCAACTCTAGGATGCTTCATTGTAAATTAGGCCACAGGCTCTAATGAACGTTTACCGCGGGAGTCCTTCAAAGTCAGAAGGAGCGAATAATCAGGCAGTACTTTTTAAAAGCTCTATTTTAAAGAGATAAGAACCACCAGCAAGTTATGGGATTGCTAATAAGACATCGGTCTTGGAAGTCGTGGTGACATGACACCTGCAATCTCAAACAGGAGTGACTTTCTCATTATCCTTACTCACAATTTCAGGAAGAGGGTCTAAAAAATACAATTTAACTGAAGTTAAAATGAGACTGAGAAAAGCAGCGGTTTGGGAATGTAAGACTGACAGAATGACCACCTTCCATGCTAAATTATCCTTTCGAAATGGGTGGCAATTCTTGGTCTTTTAACAGTTTAGACAATTTGGTTGCTTTCTTTGGGGAGCTGAAGGCCGAGGAGAAAGCGCTTGACAGACACCCTGTTGGGGTGTGGATGGTGAAGCAGGTATGCTTACGAGTTCTCCCCCACCCCCATTTTACTCCCACTCTGTTATATTGCTGATATGACATATGGCTGAAGCGTCCAGGAGGAACCTTTTTTATTGTAGCGCTGACCTTTGGGGATGAGATCAGCCCCAGCCCCGTTGGCCTTCCGTGGGGCCTGGAAGGCTTGGCTTTGTGCCAGTCTGGGCCCTGGTGGCATGACGGAGCCCGTCTCCTAGCCACGGTGAAGGCTGCACTGACGTTTTCTCATTTTTCCTACGGCTGCTGGATGTCTTCTGTTTTTTGTATACTTCTAAAAATCTTTTTTCATATTGTTAGTTGCCCCGAATCAAGCACTTCAGATGGGTGGCCATAGAAATTTACTAAATAAATGTCATGTCGTCCAATCTCTGCTCTGGTTCAGCCATCCAGGACAGCCCCAAACGTCCAATCAGGTGGCGTCTATCTTGACTCTAGGCTGGCTATTCCTCCACTGCCCCCAACCTTTCACGTGGAGCTTGAGCCCTCCTGACTTTCTCCCTGCTTGTCCAGACCGGACCCTAACTCCACGACCCTTCTTGGCAAGCCAAAGAGCTCCCAATTGTCTAGGCAGGCCTCTGCTTTCCCCATTTTCCTTCTCCTGGAGATTATTCATACTTGTCTCCTTTTCCGGTTCTTCCTTCCCTTGTGGTTCTCAACACCTTTCAGAAGTGCCAGCCAGGTATGGTGATGCCTTTTTTCAGAGCCTGTCAATTCCTGTCATCCCAAAGTCCATGGTGCACAACTGACTGGTCTCAGCTTTTCCTCACCGAGTTCTTTTTTTTACTCCAAGATGGGCAGGTTTTGTTCCCCAAGATACCCGACTCTTCCAATTCATCAGCCAGTTCCCTCTTATATGCAGAATTTGGTACCAGACAGCTGGACTCCTTGTCTCTTCTACCTTTTGAGAAAATTCACACCACCGAGAGAGACCAGAAGTCTCTTGGACTTCTCTTTCCTAGCAGTTTCCAAACTTCCTAGTGGGTTAGCCAAGACACCTGATCTCATGAGAAATTCCAAGGTTGACTTAGAAAGACACTTCTGACCTTCAGCAGGTGACCTGCACCAAATTCCCACAATAGAACCCCTTTCATTTCCTCCTCTTTAATGTCACCCAGATGCCTTCAACTTGGATTCCATAATCAGGAACGCACTTTTCTTTATAGGCATATGCCATCTTACACCGAAAACTATTCCCCCTTTGTTTCTGTTGGGTCTGTTTGCTTTGAACAGGTCATAGCCCTCCACTCTATTCCAGCATCTCAGCAGCCTTTTACCAGACCTGCCCATCACGCTTGCCCCATTTGCTTTTCCACATGAAGATTTTTAATTCCTCTGTTTTGTCTGCAGATGTGGACTTGGGGATTGATCTTGTGCGTAGGCAGCCTCCCTGCTGTCGTGTGCTGAAGACTTCGAAGTAAGTTTTCCATTTCATTCCTCTGCCATTCTTGTCTGCAGCTATGGTTCTAATGCCAGCCTTCCTCTACTGCCGTCTGGGCTGCTGCCTCCTTTCGATTGATTTTGAAACCTTTCCGACACCCTGCGAGGCTTTTGCTAAAGATATTTCCCCTTCTTATGGGTCGCGGCACATTCTTGCCAAGGAATCCCTTATGCTGGAGAGGGAGACCAGGGTTTAGGACTTCAGATCTTTCCCAAGGGGACATTCCTTGCCTGTTTTTTTCCTTCCAGGTCCTGCTTTTCCTTCCCTACCTGTTAAGGATAGTACATCTCCAGATGGTCCACCTGCCTGCCCAGGCTTCTACAGTCGCCTGTAATATTCTGAAGGGTTTTTGCTCTTCTAGCAATATTGTTTCACCCGATCAGAACAGACACGAATCGGCCAATTTCAACTTGGTGAGTTTGGATCATCTTTTCTCCCTATCCATATTCATCAGGAAGAGAGTTGTTTCTCACTCTCCTGTTTCTCGTGTGAGTACATTTCTCGCCCGTATCACTTTACCTCCTCAGTGGAAAGCATGGTTTTGTTGGTGGCTGAAGCACTGAAAGTCCTTTCCATTGTATTTGGAGAAGCTGGTATAAAAGAGACACAGACACCCACCCAGGTGGTTGGAGATGTCTTTCCACATCCGGAGCGTAATTCAGCTGGTTGGCTCCCGTGACACTGGCTTCCTCCTGGTTTAGCCCCTCTTTCCTGCCGCGCCATTCAATGCTCACCAGAGTTTTTTTCTTCCCCTTGCGGGGGGGGGGGGGAATCTCTCCTCCCCTCGTCCTGTGCAGCGGACTGGGCCCTGCCAGCCTTCATGTCCTAAACCTTATGGAACAAGGGTGGCCCTTAGTTTGATCCCCTTTTCCTCCAGCCACCAGCTTTCATCTGCAACAGATATGATCAGCATATTCTTCTGATGGGACTCTGTGCTGGGATCCAAGGGACGGAAGCTCTGTTTTTGCCATGCCGTCTGTGAAAAATAACCAAGCAGGGCAGGTAGGGGGTAATATTTAAACTCTCGTTGATGTACAGGTAGTCCTTGACTTATGACTGATCATTTAATGACCATTCAAGGTTACGGCTGCCTCAAAAAGAATGCTTTACAACTTGTAGATCAACACCCCCCCCATGGTCACATGACCGCATTTGGTCACTGGTCCGCATACATGACCGACTGCAGAATCCCATGGTCATGTGACTGCTGTTTTTGCAATCTAGCAAAAACTACGCCCAACTTTTATTTTGTATAACTGAAGTTAGGATACGTAATATTCCCTTTTCCTATTTATTTCCTCACAACAACAATCCTGGAGATGGTTCTGGAGAGGGAGAGGGGCTGATGTTAGCAGCCAAGAACTTGCTTCCCACAGGGCAAGGCAAATTCCCCAGAAGGGCCAGCATACGTGTTCAACAAGTGCATCCCACTACTCTCGGTTAGCGTGTCCGTGTCCATAGAATGATGGGGGAGGACAGGGATGATGTGATGATCACTGTCCAAAACAGATGGAGACCCTCTTGAGGAAGAGGCATTGAATGAGAGGAGGTAGAATTCTACTACCAAAACCAAACATTGTTCTTTTAATTATGTTAATTTTCATTTCAGCAGGTATTTGGAAGCTTAACAATCAATGAAATGGTAGGATTTCTTTCTTTTATAAATACGTGCTTAAGCGTGCACGGAGACAGGTATACATACAAATTGAACATTGTTGGAAAAGTGAGATTAATGAAACGGATAACTCCTATGCGGCTTACATGAAAATTAGCAGAAATTAGAATTGGCAGTATTTGATAAGCAGGACTGAGGTGACATTGAAAAAGGAGGTAAATGCCTCTTTCATCCTCCAAATTAATGAAGTTTGTGAACATGTCTGAATTTTCAGGATTCCTGCGTGAACATTAAACCATCACCTGTTCTTTACACAATGCCTCAAACTAGAGAGAAACCAGTTACTGAAAGCAAAGTAGAGACACATAAACACACCGCTTCGGATCGTTTTTCTCGATCGATCAGCGAATGCTTTTGACTCATTTGTTTAATTTGGTTCTCTTTATCTAGTCTCGGTAGATAAAGGTCAAACGACATGTAGGTCCCATTTATGCAGAAATATTGAAAGTTCAAAAGGTTCACAAACTTTAAGCACCGTTGTATTTGGTGCTTAAATTTCGATCTTCAGCTTCCTAGTTAGGGCCTTATTAGTGCATTTTTGTCCTGATTTTGTCGATGAATCCAGAGGCATCTGGAGGCCAGGTTATCCAGGGAGGAGGGATCCCACTCTGACAGTTCAGACTTCTCTTTTCAGGCTCTAAAGCTCAGGCTCTAAAGGGAAGAACTTTCATTATATTGCAAAACCTTGTGTGTGTGTGTGTGTGTGTGTGTGTGTGTGTGTAATTCTGAGGGCATTACCAAATGGTCAGAAGGAGAGTTGCCTATTTACAAAACGTGTCACCCCCAATTGTCCTTTTCTCTGAAACGATCTACGCCTCCTGCCCCAAGGGTGCTTTTTGCTCTTGTCTTTCCCAGGCATTGGCATGCCCCCTTTTCCCTAGGATACCTGGGAGAATAAAGATGTGGCTTAACGGCTAATGTTTACATTCACAGCAGCCCAGGTTTCCACTTAATTTGTTTAATATATCATGCCAAAATACCGAACCCAGGTGGGTCAGGGAGTCTGAAGCGGGAAGGCCTGCGGGGTCCCCATTACCTGCCCCGAGTGCCTTGTATTCAAGACGATTCAGAGCGAGGGTCACGGGCGACGCGAGGGCATTTGTGAGGTCTCTGGGTCCTTCAAGCTTGCTGGGACAGAGTCACCTTGTGCATTTTATGCAACATGAACTGATTCAGGTGCTTCGTTTGAGTCTTTTGGACGAAGACTGGAATAGAACGATCAGCCGCCCCTATTACAGTTTGATTTGCTTGCATAAAGAAAAAAGCCATTTGGAAAGAATCAGAAGGCTAAGCGCTCACGGAGCTGTCTGAAATATATTTTCTCAGGGAGCATCTTGTTCTTGTAAGGCCCTCCGATATTTTGAAAAACTGGGTTCTTTCATTTGTTCAATTGAATGGCGGCATGGGATTTTTCTTCGGCTTTTCTTTTACACTGATGGATTTCTTATGTATGAATTCCCACTCCAACTGGCTTTTTACCTATTATTTTGACAGCAGATAATGGAAGAAAACATTTAATTTCAAAGAATATGCACGATAATGGAAGAAGGAACTCTGTGTAATATTTGAACAGAAACCTTTTTCTTATTTTGCATAAGAAACTGAAGCTGAAGTACAAATCAAAATAAGCCTCAAATAATACCTGAGCGAGAAATACTGTGCAGCAAAGAAGCCTTTAGTAAGGCTGGACCTTCTCTGGCCAGAGAGAGGGAGGCGAGTACTCAAGGGAGTACTGAAAAAAGACACAGATGTAGCCAGCATGGCAGTAGGGATTTCTGAGCACAATCCTGGCAAACGTCTAAGGCCAAAAGGAGACTTGTATGGCTGCTCTCAGGGTGACAATCTTCTTAGGCTCAAGGATACATTTTGATTTTTGAGAGCCTTTTTGTTTTTTATTTTTTCAAAATACCAACAGGACCTATGTGGGGCCAAGAAATATGAATAGGCAATAGATCTCTTTGTTTGGGCTTTTCTTTGCATTTAAAATTGTTAAAGTCTAATGTCAGCAGGAGCCTGATGGACATCAAGGAATGCATCCATGCCACGTACCCTCAGTCACCTTTCCTTCAGATAAAGGCAACCCGTCACGGACCATTCTATGCAGTTTTTATGACAATAACAAAGCAGGGGGTTGGACTAGAAGACCCCCAAGGTCCCTTCAAACCTTATTATTCTATGTTTTATGTTAGCTACCATCTTCTTCCAAGAAGATCTCCGGCCTAGCCTTCAGCTCTACGACTGCCAGGACATCTCCTCTCCGACTTCAACCGAGGGCCTCCGCCACCTGAGACCCCCCTTGCTTAACCTCCTCAGATCCTGATAGGGCCGAATGGAGCTGGAGGTACACAAAAATGCTTCTTACCTGGCAAGGCTTTTGCCCACTTCACCACATGCACCAGCTGCCTCTCTCCAAGTTCATTCAAACTGGTGAGAAGGGAGCCAAAGGAGTCGGGCTGGTTATTGTCATGCCCTGCGCAAACCACGCCGGGCTCAATCGCTTCCAGGACGTTGAGGAAGATCGGCTGGCACTCCAGGCCATCAATGTGTGCTATGGGCATTTTCGTGGCTTGCTCCTCGGTGGGGCTCGATGGCCCTGCCGTCTCCCCTTCTTCTTGCATCTTTAGGTTACCCAATTTCTTCAACTTGCGGGCTGAAAGGACAAAAAGGGTTTCTAAGAAAACTTTCCGTGACAGGTCGACAGTTTATCCCATGAGTGGGCATATCATCAAAGGAGGAAAAGTTTATGGAAGCTTCTTTCACAGAACTAAGCCGCTCTCGGGCACCGCTGCTGCTACTCTGCGGGGAGACACCAGAGCCACCAGAATGCCAATGGGGGCCCTCTGGATTCCTCTGGCCAGCCCAGGCGGAGCGGTAGCGAGACAGAATTTTAACGCAGCTCCCATTCAGTTGTGTAAACATAATGCGAAGAAATAAGAAATAACTTAGTAAGATTTTCACTACCTCAGCCAGACTTTGCATGAGAACACCGAGAGTCCAATCTTCTCACGTAAGGTTTCACAGTGGAATACCATGCAGGCTTGCACAAATTTGTAAGGAATATTTTTAGCATTTACAAAAATTAACGTGTTAGGATTTGAGCAAACCGTTTGGGGAGTAATAGACACCATGGTGGTGGTGGGTGCCCCTAAAATGAGTGCTCTTCCTCCTGTTGTGTTTGTTGCAGTCGGTGTGACAAGATGGAATTATGCTCCTCTGAACGCTTCTGACATTCAGTACTGACTGCTGATGTTCACCATTACAATTAAATGGGATTTTCCCCAATGCCCAGAGCAGCAGTATAGCCTGAATCTACTGTTGCAGGAATGTAACAGGGATTTTTCCGAACAACTAGATTTCTGACCACCGTTCTTACAAACAGAAGAGCATATTGCAAACATTTTTGATCTGATCCTACAAGACTAGATATTTACTCTCTACGAAGTAAAGGGGAGCCACCTTTTTATGTGGCGGGGGCCAGTATGCCCAAGGGCAAAATGGAGCATTGATCTTTGATGGCCTACCCTGGCCCCAAATCTTATCAGATCTCTCAGGAGAATTCTCATTCATTCTGGCAGCCTATGTCATTTTTAAAAATGAAATGATGCACTATTAAAATGTTAATTTGGGGGCTCCATGGAAGCCACGTGGAGGCTGTGAATTCTATGGCTGCTCCCCGTCACAATGGGAACCGCCAAGACCGAGTAAAAAGAGAGGCCCGGCTATCGCAGCAGCACCGAGGTGGCCTTGCTCCCCTTCCCCACTCAGTGCAGTCAGCTCTGGTCGCACCCTTCATATTGGTACATTTCCTCTCATGTTCTTATCACCTATGCCAGTTCCACCCTGCTAGGTCTTTTTTCTCTATCACTTTCACCTGACACCACGATGCCCGTTGCCATTACACTAAAGCCTAGCAATACTTCCTAATATTCAAATGGGATGAGAGGTAACTTGGATCCGTGATTCCTGCCTTTGAGTGGGACAAGAGGCCCTTTTCAAAACTAAGCACTCTTTCTCTTTGGAGGCTGACTTTCCAGTCGGTGCAGTCGGTCCTCTGATACCCTTTGCCGCCCTTCTCTCATCCGTCTAAATTGTTCTACCTTTTACTGGTCCTATTGCTTTTGCTATTGTGCAATTTATTAATTTTCCCCCTAATATTCAACTAAAAAAAGAAGAAGCCGTATATCCCTAGACAACCAGGATGCTCTACTGGCTTTATGGGTTGTCTTCTATTTTGTCATTTCGCTGCTTGCCCTTATGCGTTTCTTTTAGGCCGCTGACTGGCTGTGGGACCCCAATGGGGACCGGTTTCGCCTAAGTACTGCATTTCAGGGCTTCTGAAAGGACTCTCCAATTCTTGACTCCCTAAATCGGGGGTGGGGAACAATGGCCCCTTTATGACTTGTGGCTGGTTCAGCAATTCTGGGAGCTGAAATCCACAAGTCCTAAAAGGGCCATCGTTCCCCAGCCCTGCCCTAAAAGATAAATGAATCTGTCTGGCCCACGAACAATGCTAGTGATTTTACTTGTGCTGGTGGCAGAAGATAAACACACCACTTCTCATCATTAAACATGTCAAACAAACCAACCTACTGCCTAGTTTTGCACAATTCCTAAAGCTCGGGTTCCCTCGCCCAGTTCTCATTCCATCTTTGTTCTGCGTGGACTTTCCCTGTTCATGACAGAAACAATGGCAGATCTCAAGGTGGGGAGCACTGACTGCGATCCAGCTTTGCAGGTGTGTTTTGCAGGCCAAGCACAGCTTGTCAAGACTTGTTCTGGGTTTTGCTTAGACAAGGACTGTTGGCTTGTCCAGTGACCCAGGACAAGGCCAGCAATCTTAAAAACCCTGCCCTACAGAATTAAGAAAAAGAAAGGCATTTTTCTGTGTCTTTGTGGTACTTTTGCTGGTGTGTGCATACGTGTGTGTGTGAGAGAGAGAGAGAGAGGAGATCTGCTCTGTCAACCCTGCACCTTGCCTGAGCTCAGCGACTGAACAGGTAGCCGAGTCCTGAATGTTCTGCAGGGCCCAAGAGCTGCACTGCCAGGGAGATGTAAGCTGATCCAGGCAACCTTCAGACCTTGGCATCACATTACACAGATATGAATAAAACCTCAGGAAGTCCGTGATTACGACTTTCCTAATTCTCCGAAATGGACTGTTTGTAGCCTTTATTTATTTATTTTCCACTCCTGGGTGTTTGTTTTAATAATTGGCTTGCTTACAGCCATAAAGTCTACAGAGCCAGATTTTGTCGTTCTAGACAGTAAAATGCTTTTATATCTCCCTGAAACTCTACCACTTCCTTCTCAAAAGCCAGCTTGGAAGAAAATAAAATAATTAATTAGAAATAATGGGGAAGATAGAAAAAAATCCTGATTGCTTCACTTCAGCAAGAGAAGCATAAAACAGTATCTAAGTTCCTGGAGGATCTGGCTCCCTACATTAAATGATACTTATCTGAAACTTCCTCTGGCCATAATTTAAAAAATAAGCCTCCAAATATAAAAGTGTCAAATCAAAGAGCATCTCAATAAATCAATTCAAAAGCTGATCTTTAATTATATGTTTTGGATGATCTACAGTAAGAGCAATTAAGGAAGGTTGTTCTGCAAAAATGGGAACATGGCAATAAAAAATAAAAGTGAGTAACCTTTGAAAAACAAGAGCAAAATGCAGGATGAGATCGGTGCCATTATTTATGCAGGTTGGGATGGTGACAAGGAGATAGCTGAACATGATCTGACTGTGTCTGGCAACGTTCTGATAAGCTTTCCCAAGAACATTGCTGCGCTCCTCTCTTAACCTTGAGGCAGTTTTGCTGCAAGCTCCACTGTCATGGCCTATCTGTGCTCCAAGGACACAACAGTCCCTCTGTTTTGACTACATGGAGCGGTCGCCCACAAGGGAGGCAAGGAAGATGCCGAGCATCTGGAAAGATCTAACCTTCCAGAGTTGCCCACACGGCCCTTTCTGAGAGAAGCTGCAACTTCAGTCTATGTTCAGAAGTCAAGATATGAACCTTAGACCTCAGAGCAGCCCTGCCCAACTTCTCATGACCTCCACGGTTTGCAACTACAACTTCAGGGCTTCCCAGGCTAATCGGACCACAGCAAACGCTGGGAGATATTCAGTGAGTAGTCGTTGCGCCTTGGATAAACCTCAGTGGCCACAACACTGCCAGCCAAGCATTTATTTAATATTTTTACTTGTAGTCTGTGAAGATTCTCCATCATCCAGGCTTTGGGTTGTCCCAAAGGTGTTTTTTTCAAAAGGCAACTGGACCTTGTTTTTCCCTGAAGACATTTTGCTTCTCATCCAAGAAGCTTCTTCAGTTCTGAGAATCTCCATAGACACCTCCTGCATCGGAGCATCCCCAACCTCTGGAGGCAGCCGTTCTGCTGATTAAATGTCCTCACTGTCAGGAAAGATCTCCCTAATTTTAGGTTGGATCTCTCTCTGATACTTTTCCATCCATTGCTTCTTGTCCTGCCTTCAGGGACTTTGGAGAAAAAGTTGACCCCCTCTTCTATGTGACAGCCCCTCAAGTGTTACTGAAAGACTGTGACCATGTTACTCCTACTCGTTGTTCAACTAGACGTCACTAGTTCATCCTTGAACCGTTCATCATGCTATTGGTCTCCAGACGGCTAATCGCCTTTGTTGTTCTTCTCTGCACTCTTTCTAGAGTCTCAACATCATTTTTCTATCAGGGTGACTAGCAATGGATGCAGCATTCCAAGTACGGTCTTATCAGTACAGTATAAAGTGGTACTAACATTTCACGTGATTTTGAGGGTATCCCTCTGATGATGCAGCTCAGGACAGCATTAGCCTTTTTTGGCAGCTGCAGCAGACTGCCGTAGCAGGTTTAAGATGTGTGGCCTGCGAGCAAGCTGGCAAGGGAATTCTGGGAGCGGAAGTCCACATATCTTAAAGTTGCGGAGGTTTTGAAAAAGCACTGCTCTGGAAGTAGTGAACTTGCAGGCCCAGCTTGTTTCTTCTAATACACAAGAGGTCAGTTAGTGGAACCCTAGAGAAAACATTCCAGAGTTTGGACAAACAGATTGCTATAACCAGTCCAACCCCCCCTCCCCCTCCCATCAGCCCAGCTGTTCCAAAATGACAGATTCTGCTTTTTTTTGGGAGCAAGTCCTGGTTTCCCGCTGATAATGATTGTAGCTTTGATTATGGACGGGAAAAGACAAGATGCCCTCTTTTCTCAAGAGGAGAAGGTTGTTAAACTTAAACTGACGGATCAACTCAACCACGCAACTCAAATAGGTATGTGTGTGTCTGCGCCTGTGTGCAAGTGGGAGGGAGGGAGGGAGAGAATATGACATATCGGGTATTGAATGTTTGGGTTATCATTAGAAACATTCGTAGGGGGAAGTCACCACTGGCACCAGTCACATGCTTTCCGTGGAAGTACACAATGTGCTTCAGGCTGAAAACAAGGGAACTCTGGTATGTTCACATTTGTCCCGCACATTGCCCAACTGGAAAGTGGGTCAGCCGTGCCTTGGGCAGAGGAGCAGGGCAGGGCAGGATTGAAGAACACTTGCAAAAACCCTCCTTGGCACCTAAGTCCAGCTGAAAGAGCCTTTGGGGCTCAGGCCTGCAAAGCAAATAGGCAGGCACAATGGCTATAAAAATGCAACAGGGCTGCTGCCGAAAGGGAGAAGGCCATCGTTCCTCCTGAGTGTCTTTAAAATCACGCCCCCAGACATGCCCGGGACAGGGTTGGGCAGACCCCTGGAGAGCACCCTTGATCAGGATCGTGTGGCAACTGTCGGGCAGCTGCTGGACCTGGGACCCCCATTTCGAATGAAGGGCAGTCAGGCCTTCTGTTGCCTCGGAGGTAGCTAAGGAAACACAGCTCTATTCAAAACGGTTTATGGCATCATGCCCATACTGTTTAACTGGAAAAATGGGGATTATTAACCGATCGTGGCCGGCTACTTTCAGCGATACCTCTGGAAGCCTATGAGAGAAGTCACACAAACAAGAAATATTGAAAGGAAGCAGGACAGCATCACATTAACAGAGACATTTCTCGACACCCAGAAGTACACCGTCACCCATCTGTCTGGGCTAGAAACATATGCTCACTCTTAAACCCGGCAGGAGAGCCTATCCATTGCAGACCAATGGTTGTCTAGTCTCTTCTTAAAAACCCATAACTTCTGGAAGCAAGCCACCATTCCATCAATTAATTGTTCTCAAGATCAGAAAATGCCTTCTTAGTTTTAGGTTGGATCTCACCTTGATCAGTTTCCATCCTTCTTTACCTACCTTTGGGGGCTTTGGAAAATAGGTTGACCCCCTCTTCTTTGTGGCAGCTCCTCAAATATTGCTACTATCAGGTCACCACCCCCCCACCCCTTCTTTTCATTAGACTAGACATACCCATATCTGCAAATCGCTCTTCATATGTTTTAGCCTCCAGATCCCTAATCATCTTTGTTGGTCTTCTCTGCACTCTTTCCAAAGTCTCAACATCTTTTTTATATTACGATGACCAAAACTGGATGCAGTACTCCAAGTGTGGTCTTACCAAGCCATTATAATGTGGTATTAACACTTCACATGGTCTTCACTCTATCCCCATACTTATGCAGCCTAGAACTACATTGGGTTTTTTTGGAAACTGCAGAAGACTGCTGGCTCATATTTAAGTGATTGTCTCTCACAGTTACTGCTATTGAGCCAGATTTGTGTACCTGCACTTTTGATTTTTCTTGCCTAAGGGCAAAACATTTTTCTACACTGAATTTCATTTTGTTAGATAGGGCCCAGTGTTCAAGTCTGTCAAGATCCATCTAGATGCCGAGCCTGTCTTCTGGGCTGTTGGCTATTCCTCTCAGTTTAGTGTTTTCTACAAATGTGATGAGTTCCCCTTCTATCCCCTCATCTAAATCATTTACGAAGACATTGAAGAGAACAAATTGGCCACAGAGGGATCTCTACCGAACCAGTATTAAGCAGCTCCGGGGCCATTTAGAAGGCCTCAATTGGTTTGGGTTAAATAAATGCAATGATGGCAGAGAAGTAATTTTATTTGCTGGATTCCTTGACTGAGTTAGATATGAAAATAGCCTTTGTCGCACATTTTTCATCTTCTGTCTTCCAGTTGTAGATTTTGTCATTGTACTACACTGCTTTTTAGCTAGTTATTTTTCTATTTAATATGTTGCCAACTTTGACCACCTTGATTACACGTTAGACTACAAAAAAGATGGGATACAAAGCTTAAAACAAACGAACTTCTGCAACATTTTCCCCGTAAGATCCTTTATCCCACGTATGAGGGCTTCGATGCTGGACTGGTGGGGTGCTGGCGGGGCAGAGGACTCTTGGATGTGTGTGTGTGTGTGTTTGAGTCAGGTCTTGGACCCGGCCCTGCCGTTTTCTTGGTCCAACCGAGGCCTTTCCTCGCCTGCAGCACCGTGCTGGTGTGGAGGCTTCAGAGAAAGGAAGAGCTACGGCTACAAAGCAGGACCCGCAGTCAGCTGGGCCGCTTTTAGCCCAGGGCTTGCCAACACTCACCACTGAAGCTGGAGCGACGCAAGGCTAAAGTCAAGGGCTGATAACTCTTGACATCTGGCAGGCTGGATCAATAATGAATTGCTTCAACGATAAAGGTATTGTAGTGATCAGAACACCAATACAATTCCTTCTCTCCCGCTTAATCGACTGCCCTTTTCTCACCAAACGGGGCCCTTCAGCTGCCCACTGTCAGTAAAGAGTTAATGACGAATAACACACATCCAACCACCGAGCGTTTTTGCATCTTTCTGTGGGGTCAAGACAGAAACCACCTGGGGAGGGATTCAAAGGGGAGGCTGGTGGACGCTAATTCGCAGCACATATTTTCACAATTACTTTTAAGCTAACATTAAAAGGAAAGCTAAAACGAGCCAGGTAGAAAAGGTTAAAGTGACCTGGAACAGACACACACAGGCAGCAGCAGTTATTTGCTCGTCCCAAGTAAGCACATGACCTTGGAAAGGACTGAGTCTCATTCGACTAAGCAGATTTTCTTTCTAAAAGGGGGCTCTGAGCTTGGCCACAACAAAGCCTAGCGGGAGACCGCTTGGCAGTTCAACTCCCAGGGAGCCATCTGACAGCCATCGGCACGCGTCGCTCTTGGAGTCTGTGGCCTTGGAGCCAGGGTGCCTACGTCCGTCCTCAGGACAGCCGGGACCTCCAGCGCTCGGCCTCTCGGAAAAGATGCAACCGAAAAGCAGGCGGCTTAATAGGGATCCCTCGGGCCGGGTCAGCATTTGGGCACCTTTTCAGGACAGGGACCTCAGAACAGCACGAATTCCCTTCCCCCGGGTTGCATTTGGCACAGGAAAGCCTTGTTCTGCATCTCGCGTCTTTTCTGTCAGCCTTGTGAAAGCAACATTAAGGGGGGCTTTGGGGGCGACTGCAGTCTTGCTCAAGGAGACTCGTGAGCGTTCGGAAGCAATTATGGACCCTTCTTTATTTTGCCATATAGACTCGGAGCTCAAACACACCGGAGCAATCTTGCCCCTGTTTTTTAGCAATAAGCCTGGCTGAGCTCAACTTTAGCGCTCTGTCTTTCGGGATGGGACCTGGGGAGCGGCCTAGCGGATCCTTTGTATGCCCGCAACTCCTCTACCCGAGGGCTCGCTGTTTCCGCTGGCGAGGCAGCTATTAATGCCAGCGCCCAGCCCGTCTCGTGAGGACGAAGCATGGCCCGCTCTGCTGCCTATGGAAAGAGAGGGACCCGCGTGCCCCTGGTGCTTTCAAGGCAACAGGTGGGAAAGGCTGGCTCGCTCACCCTGCCACTAAGGCATAGACGTCTTGCAGTTCCTTCCGAAACGGCAGACGCTAGGAATTACGACTTGCTCGGTACTTTATCAACCCCATCAAAGCTGAGCCTGATTCTCAGTATTACGGCTGCAAGTGTGGGGCTCTCCTTGGGAACAGGCAGGTCCTGGCTGTGAGACAAAGTCCAAAGGAGCCCAACTTCAAGCCCGAGACTGTGCCACTCTCTTCTGGAGGAGGACAGGACAGAATGACAGAGTTGGAAGGGACCCTGGAGATCTCTAGCCCAACCCCCTGCTCGAGACGTGGGATATGAAGTGCATCTATGCCCATCATCTGGTTGCTGTTGAAAAAGCTAAAGGTTTTCTGTGACAAAGAGTCTTAAGCCTTGATAGTTCTACTTGTCTTTTTTAACAAAGGCTTAAGCTGCAGGCTAAGAATTTTTTTAAAAATGCCTCAGGACATACTGTATGTCAGCTCAGTAGTTTGTGACCATAGCAGAATGAAAAGGCACACAGACACAGAGATCTTGTTCAGCATTTGGCGGGAGGGGTTGGGCTATTTTGGTTAGGGACCTGGCAGTTGTTATTCTTATTCCTGGTTTCTGCAAATCAGAAAGCCTTGCAGATCAGATAATTCAGACTTCCAGGGGAGGCATGGCAAGTTAAGCACCTTTCTGAGCAAAGACAAGAACCATGGCAAAGACCGAAGAATCGGCAAGTAAAATAGTTTTTGGGAACCTCTCCAGACGGCTGGGAGATTACCCCCATGTGCTCAGGGTAGCAGTCTCCTGGAGGCTGGAGACAACTGTCGAGGAACCTTTTAAAACACACTGGGTTCACTAACTCATTTTCTAACCACCATCAGAAATTCCCCATTTAATTATCTTAATACTGTTAGAGACCTTCGGAGCAATAAGATTTAAAAGCAATCCGGTGAATTTACTTCCATTCTTGAAAAAAAAAAAGCCATAAGCTTAAGAATGTAAATAATTGGAAATTAATAGTAAAAGGCAAATAAAACTTTGATTTAAAAAAGTTATAAAAAATTAAGGGCCCAGGCAAACTTTAAATGTATGTTACTATAAGCTTTTATTATATAAAATAAACAGCTTTTCATGGAAAACAATTTTTTTTGTCTGTCTTAACTCATAACAGACATTTGAAGCTTCAGGACTTCAGAAATTGGAGACTGGGAAGGACTTAAGACTCCAAGCAGAAAAAGAAAAGGAAAAATCCCCCCAACAAAGTGTAAACTTGACCTGGCTTTTTTCTTTGTACGGGGCTTACAAAATGACCCAAAACTTTAGAATGTTGAAAAACTCCATGAGATTTTCAAAGAATGGGGTCAGTAATTTGTAAACAATGTCAGTAATGTCAGCAATGGCATCTGCTTCTACAGATCGATTGTTCAAAATATGTTCATGATGAGGTGATAGATGTAAAAAATTGCCTGATGTAGAAATATTAAAACCAGAAACACTGGATAATAAAGAAGACATAGAAGGCAGCTAAAGTGTCATGCCCAGAGAAAGACCCAGATGAAGGACAAGAACCTGGTTAATGTCAGATTTGGAAGCCATATTTACCAGGAAGTTTCCAAACTGCCACATTTTAGTGCTTGGGAAATTGGGAGGGGGGGATTTCATAGTGAGTAGATTAGTAGACATAACATTCTTTCTTACCGAGTCAAGGACATGTTAAATTGCACCTGGATGGGGATGTCTCTAAATGGGGCGAAGAATTGATTGGACCATGTGATGGACTGATGGGGTGCACGGGATGGTCCTTGAATTCTCTTGGGATGGAAAAACCTGGAACTGTCCGATTTGGGTTTTCCCAGATGCGCCAATATGACTTCAATAAAGTTTCTTATTTGGATGGACTTTGTTTCTGACTATTGAATGGAGATGAGGGAGTTTCATTGAAACGCTGACATTAACCCGAATCCCTAATCAAAAAGCAGCTCCCTGATATTCGGGGGCTGTCCAGGGTCCTGAGCCCCGATCGCTGACCTGTCTACCAGGTGGCGTGAAGACTCAGGGAAGATGGAGGAAAAGACGGAGATCGGGGAAGGAGCAGCTGGCATCAGCACTACATCCATCGATGACATCTTTAAGCCCCTTTCGGAAGAAATGGCCCAAGCTATTGAGGCAGCCAAGGCAGAAAGGAGACAGGGAGCTCGGCCTAAAGAGCGAGCATCCGAACAACAGGTCCAACTCAAGCCAACCCTAGATGTTGTGGTCGAGGTGAAGAAGCCTGAATGCCATCCTGGAGCCAGCCCGATAAGAGGAGCCTCGGGACCGGAATGGAGAGAAGTGAGGCCGTTGGAACCTGAAACCTCCCGGGATTTGAACCTGCTGCCCCCCTCACAAAGCCATTTGTTGACAGGTCTCCAAGAGAGGTTTGAACAGCTTGAGGTGGGCAGTTATGACCCATGAACCCAAGTCAATCAA
>JANHFL010003327.1:55554-75763 GCA_032468155.1 Oxyrhabdium leporinum
GTTACATTCAAAATGGCAGCTTTGTCCTGCTTGAAATTCCATGCTTAAACCATTCTTAAAAATTGATGTTTTTTTTTAAAAGGAGGCCTGCAACATGGGCCTTTTCAAAGTATTTAAAAGCCCATTACGGAATGCGCACGCGTGACCAGTGAACCTCTTGCTACAGCAAGAGGAGTCCACCTCTGTCTAAAGGTTAGTTTCACTTTAGCAGGGCTTAACACAACTATATATATTCAATACATAACACTCTTTCTCCTTTAATTTTCAGCTTAAAATGCCAGCAGGAAAACGAAGCCTTGGGCTAGGCTGGCCTGGCCAGTACAGCTCTCTGAATTAACACGTGATCGTCTCTCTCTCTCCTATCCCTCCTGACATGAGGGATAAAATCACAAGGATGCATTCAGTCTTTTTATTAGTGCACTGATTGTCTTCACCCTCACTATTTCAGAAAAAGCACAGCTCTGAAACTGCCTTACTAATGCACCCATCAGCATATTCGTACTCCTAATCTGCCTTTTGGAAAATTCAAGGCAGCCTTGGGCTGGAAAAAAAGATTATAGTAGGGAAATGGCAGTTTTTTAAAAATTATTTTAAGTTATGGAGGACTAGAGAAGAAAGTAGGTACAGAGAAAACTTGAAAAAAATAGAATGGTTAAGTGGAAGCAAAGCAATAACAGCATTCCTATATGGGTGGAAGTTCAAACAGAACATGAAGAGGACAAAGGAGCCAATTGAGGGAGCAAGAAAGAAAAGAAGCCTGCAGTAAGTACATATTAGCTTGAAAGTATTTGGAGATCATCTAGTCTAACAATCTATTTGATGTAAGGGATAATGGATCAGAAAGCATTCTCAAGCAGGTGCAGCAGCCCATCTCTACAACAAACAACAGCTCTGTTTTACTACCGAGGGTTTACACTGTCAAAAGGAATTGGCAGCCAAAATCTGAATTTCTGGGACTTCTGCTCAGAGGTGATATTCCTGCTCCTCATCCTAGGGAACAGCCCTTGAAATATTTGTGGCAAGTTCTCTCAATCTTTTCTTTTCCAGGTTAAACATAGTTTATCTTTTCTCACGAGGCTTAATTTTCAGATTGGCCACTGCCCTGGTTACCCCCTGGTGAGGCACCATACTTGAGAACTCTTTCCAGATTGATCCACTGTCTTCAACAAATGCTTTAGGGTTGCTTGCAAAATGGTAATGGATCATTTGCATGTTATCACCTCATCGATAAGTGTATGATGGCAAACCTTTTGTACTTAACTGAATTAAAGCTGCACTAGGTTGTGGCATTCTACAATGATCTATTAAATGGTAACTCTCTAAATCGGTCCCCTAGCACAAACTGCTATTGCTAGAATTCTGATTGGGTCAAAAAGGCAACTCAGTTCCAATCCTCTTCTGTCCCACTTCCAAATGATTCCCGATGAAGACTCATGATGGCAATGAGTCACCTTTACGGCCTCCAAGACTTTAGACCAGCTGCAGCCTGCTTGGTGTGCAGTTTTATTCAGAGCTCTTTTGAATCTTTTGACTTTTGAATCACTGATAACTGGTCTGGCTACTGTTGGAAGTTAAAACCCACCCCTCTCCTAGAAAAATGAAATATTTTAGGATATACTAAAAAGGCAGAATATTTCCCCTAAAAGAGAAGTAGAAACTCAGAGAGGCAGAAACTTAGCGCCGCCACCCCACCTTTGTTAATGGGCCATTAAGGCCTGGGCCAAATCTGGTCACTTTAACAAAAAGAAAAGAACAAGAGTGTACATATTTTATCTCCATCTATAACTAACAAAAGTACAATAAGATGACTTAATAATTGGAAAAGAAGAATTTAAAAAAAACCTGCCCCAGGCCACAAGTTTAAAGACTGGTCATGCAGAAGTGTTGCATTAAAGAAAAGAGAGGAGGAGGGGTTGGGTTTCATCAGGAGCTACTCAGAAGAAACATGAAGGTGCCCAGGAGGAAACAGCATGAAAAGCCCTGCAACCTCAGGAGGAAGGAGAAAGAGGAACAACGTTCGTGAAAATCATCAGGGAGGAAAAAGAACGAGGAGAGAGCTGCTGGGAAGGATACAAAAAAAGGGGAGATAACAAAGGTGGGATCACCTGGAGCTTGGAAAAGGTGTGTGTGTGTCAGTATGGCTCATTGTTTCTGAGCTTAAAACTCTCCCTGAGAAAGGCTCCACACCCATTTGCACCACTCAGGTGATCCTGATGACAAAGACAAACCTCCAAGTAGCCTCAATGACTCTTTAAAAGAAAGCAAATGACCAGCTGTCTGCAAGGAGTATAAATCCTTCCATTCCCCACAATCCAGTCAAAGCTGAAGAAGCTTCTTGGATGAGAAGTGAAACATCTTTAAAGAAAAACAAGGAAGCCCAGTTGCCTCTTGAAAAAGCACCTTTGGGACAACCATGACCTGGATGACGGAGAATCTCCATCGACACTCCCCAAGAAAGGAAGAAGCAGAAAGGAAATAAATGAGAGGAATGGAAGTAAAATTGGGAAAAGTCTAGGAAGAAATTTAAGGGTTCAAGGGGCTGTCTTTGAAGAGTACCTGAAACCATTTGGGGCAAAATGCAGCAGCATGAGCATTTATATCTGCTTCTGGTAGAGCCCATGTTATACCTCTGCACCACAAGTTGTATTTGGGTATCAGTGTTTTTCCAGGTCCAATTCAAATAGCTGGTGTTAACCTTTAAAGCCATACCTGGCATGGGTCAAAAGTATTTGACGGATCACCCTTCCCCAATTTCATGGCTGCCCATCCCACCAGATCTGACAGAATGGGCCTATTACAGGTTCTTTCACCCAAGGAGCTCTATTGGGCGAATCCTGGGTGGGAGACCATTTCCGCTGTGACTCTGAACTGTGGAATCTCTTCCCCGCTAAACAGAGGATGGCCTTGTGGCTTCTGAGCATCTGAAGGTCCCTCAAGGCACGGATATGCTAGCAGAGGGGAGTCGACTGATACGGTGGCTCCTGTTCCTATTAAAACCCTCTGTCTAATATCCCTGTTTAACTTTTAACATTTGTTAATGATAATAAATGTAACGTTTATTTAGTTTTCTTGCACGATGCCCAGAGTCTCTTGCTCATGAGATTGGAGGCATCATTTTGAGATATAAGACTGGAGAGCTATGACTTAGCTGATTGTCTTTCTTAACTAAACTTGCACCACAGCCTTTTAATTAAGCTAGCAATTATTATTTTTAAGTAGCCCACAAATATTAGCATACTGACTCTGGTGGCATGAGAAACAACATTATCACTAAAATTCCCATCAACCAGATTGCCCCACAGCAACTTCTGTTTGGCAAGTTGCTCCTTTCAAGCTGGCTGGATCAGCTTCATCACATGTATTGTAGCCACTAAAGATTAATCTACCATCTCTTTACTGAAATCCACTTTGGTTAGTCACATTCCCAACATTCTCACACAAAATTTCATCAAATAAAAAGTATTTAGCAAACAGACCTGGAGTTTAGCTGAATGCCTGGGGACAATATGTACACAACCTGGCATCTTTGTTGGCAACAACATGGAGGCTACTTGTTTTGTGATTTCCCAGTCTGGCCTACAGGTCTGAACTTCCCCGCGGTCTTTCATCCAAGGATTATGAGGCTCAAGATGACTTGCTTTCTTAGGCCAGGCACCTACCGAGATGAGAAGCCCAAAAAACTAGATTGTTTTAATGTTACATCAAAATTTACTGTGGCGTGCTTGAATCTAAATGTATTTTGCCTCTTTAGCACTTTCCTCCACTTTCTGTTTGATAATGGACAAGTTTTCCTGAATTAACTCGATAATAGATCAGTGTTTTGAAGCTTGCTCCAACAATTTCTGGGAAAAGCTCCAATTTTTTTTAAACCCTGCCCCCCTTCCCTGGGAAGAATCTTCCTTGCCAGTTAATCCTGTTAAATGCCTTTTGTGTACTGAAGGCCTCAGCATCAGGATGAGATGGTTGCAGAAAGCAGCAACTGCAAAAGATTCTTTATTGAACAATTAAAACGATCTGACCAAGATATTGCCCAAACGTGCATTTTTGTTTTATTGCGTTTTTTATGGTCACTACCTTTAAAGTCCTAGACAGAAACAATTCCCATGACAAGAGGATTCGTATCTTCTGGCTCCTCCTGCATCAATAAATTGTGCTGATAGGCAGACTGGATCCAAAAATGCCTGGGTACATTTAGGCCTTAAAACAATTCACACACACACACACACACTTTAATAAATTTAATCCCTTCATCTAATTGGTTCAACTCTTTCATCCTGTCCAATAAGGCACGTATTAAAAAGCACCTCTTTGATGAACCAACTCAAAAGGCCTACGCTGTCACGGGCTGTATATGACTTGCTTTTGATTTGCTATCGTGAACTAATATTGATTTCCTCCAAAGGATGGGATGGCTGGTGGTCCCCACGCCACATGGCGGTCTCCTTCAACAGCCTGCTGCTTGCCACGAGAGCTGGCGTCCGAGCCCAGGGCCTCCTGAGCCACACTACAATGGGAACAACACCTCTGCTTTCCAGGTTCACGTCCTGGCTTTTCAGGAGAAGCCATTGCAAACAGTTGCAAGCGGCTGTCTCCTAGGCAACGACTGAGTCCACAGTAAGAAAGACCCTCCCCACGACCCTCCAGGCATTACACATTTGCGCTCTTTGTTTGACAGGATGGGCCCTCCTTAGCAAAATCACATCAACAACCTGTAATCAAGGCCTTGAATAAAAGTCATTAGACTCTTTTTTTCTCACAATAATGCTCTCCCTCTCTCAGGATGCCTGGTATGACTGGGCCACAGGACTGAAAAACAACCACATTTAAAAACAAAAAACAAAACAAACCCAAAGCCTTGTAATTTAGCTTATTAGTACTTGTGATAACACCCAAGACCCTTTGCTTCCAAGGGAAAAAAAACACAACGAGGCTCAAGGGCCGTAATGTGAAATTTTGCCAAATTCTTTTAATACAACCAGCTCTCAGCAGCTCTTCCTCTCACTCTTCATCCCAGAGTCCTGCCACTCCCATTGCCAGCTGAAAAGCTGCTTTTCTGGATAAGATGGCAGAGGAGAAAGGGCAGAAAAACAGAACCCCCAGTCGTGTGGAAACTCTAAACTTCCTCACTGCAGTTGGAATACATCAACAGGCTTAGAAGCACATACCGAACGATTTGGCGTTATGTTACAGGGGCCCCAATGGTGCTCTGCAGAGGTGTTGGACTAGTAACCCATCATCCTCTTCCTAATGAAAATCAAAACTATATTCCACCATTAAAGTATATCATCTTTACCATTATCGTGAGCCTATACCATTCCAGACAAGTGGCTGTCCCATCTCTTCTTAAAAGCCTCCAGTGATGGTGCATTCACAACTTCTGGAGGCAAGCCCTTCCGCTGGTTAATTGTTCTGTCAGAAATTTCTTGCTAGTTCTAGGTTGGATTTCTCCTTAATGATCTCCCATCCATTACTTCTTGTCTTGCCCTCAGGGACTTGGAAAATAGGTTGAGCCCCTCATCCCTGTCACAGAGCCTCAAAGATGCTCCTGGATTCTCTGGGCCAAATGGACATAAGCCATCTGTGCAAGTCAATGAAGAACTTGCGTGCACCACGCTTTCAGCTCATGCAATATTCTGTATAGAGCAAACTGAACAACTTAATGACTTAGCTCTCCAGTTTGACTATCTGACTTAAAATAAACCTTTAAATATGCCCCTGTATATTCCTTAAAGCCTCTTCAACAATTACTGCAGTAGATAAGCAGGTTAGATGGGATCGATCCACATTTTATGTAGCAAAACACAGCATTCCTATATTTGCCAACTGATGCTTTTTTCAGTCAAAACATTTCAGGTGATCCTGAGAACATGTCCCCTGTTGTTCACTTTTTCCTCCTTCCTACAATCAACAGTCTCAGCCGACCCCAATTCAAACCTCCTATTGCTCTTTGTTTGAAAATTCTGTAATCACATCAACGCTTTCTATTAACCCTGTCAAACTTTAATAGTCACACTACAGATACCAGTTATTTTCTCCTCATCCATACACTCACCATCAGTAAATATCCACTACTTCCTGACTACAAGAATCTCTCTTCACTTGGATTATTGGTTATAGACTAGATGGCTCCCACTCTTATGTTCTCGTGGTGGCACGGATGTCCTTCCGCATTCTTCATTGCAGTCCCTACCATCCAATGCCAGTAAAATAGTTCAATTCCAAAGTCTCATCAGCCTTGGACTAAAAGATCTTCCCTTCCATCCTCCACTTCCAGCACCAAGGAGACAGGCCACCATTGATTTCCTTTAACTTTCTAAATGTTTTGGCCACTAGATAAAGCCAATCTGGTATTCCTAGAAATTTGACACAAGCTTCCTGGCCAATCCACAGTAAATTGTTCACTAGTGGCAATATCGCATTTAAAAAAAAAAGTTAGCTGCCTGGAGTCACCTAAGTGTGAGTTGGGCAGCTATATATATTTACTGAATGAAATAAGTGAAGTTGGGGTTCAACTCCTTGCCCGTGATCAAAGCTGCCAGCAACACTGCAGCCTCCATTTCTGGTCCTGCCCTACGATGATCTGAAAACCATTTCCATTCTGACTAATTTCCGCCATGAATCTGCATATTCTTTCAATTCCCTCCTTTCCTATATGTTTCTTTCCTCGCTCTTAGTTTCAGTCTTCTCAGTCCTTCAGCAGTCTATTCACTCAAGGCCCATCGACACATCCCCTTATTTGCTTGAGGGAGGCCCATTGTGGAAAGAGCGCTGGTCACCCTTGTGGATGATCTCTGCCGAAAAGGGGAGTGGGACAGCGCATACGTCCTGCTTCTCCTTGACCTCTCAGAAGCTTTCAGTACCATTGCCCATGTTATCCTTTTGGGCTGGCCATGGGGGCTGGGGCTGGGGCAGCACAGTCTTGTGCTGGTTCAGCTCCTTTCTCCAAGACTGGTCCCAATCGGTGTTAATAGGAGTGAGAGGTCCAGCCCTTGGTCACTATCCTGTGGGGCGCCACGAGGTTCGGCACTCTCTCTCCACTCCATTTGAACAACTACACGAACTGCTGGGCGAGATCATCAGTCACCATGGGTTGAGTTATCCTCAGTATGCGGGCAATGCTCAGCTCTGTGTTACCAGCCCTGGTGGCCCAAGTGATGCCTGGAGGCTGTGGGGTCTGGATGGGACGGGCAACAGACTTCCACTGAACCCTGGCAAGACTGAATGGCTTTGAGTGCATGGAGCCCCAAGATTTGGGACTTTGACATCTTTGTTCTGGATGGGGAGGCATTGCCCCAGATGGACCCGGTCTGGAACTTGCGGCTTCTCCCAGACTGGCAACTCCTGCTTGAAGAGCAGGTGGCAGTCCTAGCCTCTGCACAACTTTGGGCTGCGTGCCAGTTGTGGCCTTTCCTGGATCAGGATCCCTGCCCTCTAGTCATCTCATGGTTATACTACTGCAGTGCACACTACATGGGGGGTTACCCTTGAAAAGCATTCGGAAGCTGCAGCTGGCACAGTTTTGGGGGCTCCATGTAACAGCACTTCTCCGTGGGCTGCTGGTTTGCTACTGGGTACAGTTCAAGGTGTTGGTAATCCCCCTTTAAAGCCCCTCATGGCATGGGTCCAGGCTACTGGGAAGGACCTTCTCCTTCCACTGGGGCAACAGCTGTGCAGGCAGAGGAGGCATGCAGTGGGACCAGGGTACCTCAGCTGGTGGGGTCTAGGAGAAGAACCTTCTCCGCCATTTGATCTGCCCTTTGGAACATCCTGCCCCTCGGGGTGAGCTCGGCTCCAACCCTCTGACCCCCCGCAAGAGCTGAAAGGCTTGGCTCGGGGGCCCCAGTGGAGGAGTTTTATATTGGAGTGGTTGACAGAATAACAGACCCCCCCACCCTTCTCATCCTCCTCCCCTCCTCCCTATTTGTTAAATTAGGGCTGAGTATTTGTATTTTTATTATTTAGCTCCTACTGTGTATAGGTTTGGTAAAATTTTATCTTTTTAATATTGAAAACTGCCCAAAGTTACCCTGGGGTAAGATGAGTGGTCGACAAATTTAATAAATAATAAACAATCCCATTCCCTCTCTATTCATGTATTTGTGATGAGAGTCGATCCTTCTTCATTTTTTTCTACCTAACCCAAGTACTTTAACAATCTTTTCCAGCCCCCGCTTTTTGTTTTCCATTCACACCCCTGCAACCCACAACAATGTCTCTTTTTGTTGTATACCATACACAAACCTGGGAACTCACCAGCCATCTCTCCCCAGACGGAAGACTAAAACCTGGTGCGGCCCTGGCAGAGCCCAGCACAAAACACAGAAGTTTTTCCAAGCCTAAGAGGAACCTTAACACTCTGGAAACATTTTCTAAATTTTTTTATTATTTATCTGATAATTTTTAGAAGATGTATTTTCCTCTGATTTCTTTTCCAAAATACTTTTTCTTGCTCCACCCTTTGTTCTTCCTTCACTTAATCCTATTTTCAAACTATTCTGCCAATATTGCCTTTTTCTCAACTTTGCTCCATGGAAAGGACATTTTCTGGACTCTGCATTTCCCTTTGATAGAGATACTGACAGCTCAGGGGGGGGGCCCTCCAGCCTCCCTCCTTCGTGGGCATTTCAGGGCACCAGCAAAAGGGCCCCGGAGACACATTCAATTCCCAGTGAAAGAGGCAGGGTGCCAAAGAGGAAGAGGGACAAGAGGAGGGTTTGGGGGGAGGGGGGGTGTTCCATAGGATCCCAGCATGGCAAGGCACGCAGAGCACTTTACTACTCATTTAATAGAACCAAATGAAAATATTAAGAAGATAATATTGTATGATTGGTACTATTACCTCTAAGGAATTTGAGTTAAAGAGCAGAACACCAGGATCAAGGATTTTCAAACGTGCACTCCACAAAGTCCGTGTCTGGACAAGAAAATCTCAAGACAGCTGAGAAGAATCAAGTGAAAGTTTACATTTATGGGGAGAAATACTTCTCTTCTTCGGCAATTGCTTTCTATTGTCAGGGATGACTCATTCTAACTAAGCACTCTGAATTAAACTGATGAAGACTCTGATGATCCTTTAAAATACACAAACTGTGAAAAGCTTTTATTTCCTCTGGAGTGTCCCCCCTACCCTGGTCTGTGTCTTTGGAAACCCTCTCAACAGGCCGATGATACAGATTTATTTTTGAATGATTTATTGTCTTTCCACTCGGCAAGCAACTCATTATTGCAGTGTTCTCTACATCAAGAGCCATAACAAATATACAGCTTTACTGATGCTCCTTGTCGGTGCGATTTGTTAATCCAATTTTTTTAAAAGGATTAATAACTATTATCAGAACATCTAGAGGTGGTGGTCAATTGACCCACTGTTTATTATTATTGATTTACAAGGAAACAAAGAATGTGGGACTGCCCAGTAAGAGCCCAGAGCAGGCACTCGCCAGGATGACAATCAGTTGGAAAACTAGAATTGCTTGCTATGCTTGTGGATCATCCAAAAGATAGAGGAGGAAACTAGAGGAAAAGCTACACTGGACCTAATTCTTACTTAACAGAGAAGAAGAGATAGAGGGGAATTGAAGTTGCCGGGATTTTGGGCAAGAGTGATCACGTCACATTGGAATTCACTACAATGCAAACAGAAGCAACAGAATATAATCCAACCAGTGTCTTAAACTTTAAAAGAGCCGATTTTAACAAATTCAGAGGGAGCCTGGGAAAGATTCCATGGATGAAAATCCCAAAGGGGAAAGCAACTCAAGAAGCTTGGGACACTCTGAAAAATATGATCATAAAAGCCCAGTCCACACAATACCACTGAAAAATAAAAACAAAAAAATCAAAGAAGAAACCAGCATGGTTGCACAAAAATCTCTCTGATAAACTGAAATACAAAAAGGACAAGTACAAAAAATGGAAAGAGGGACACATAACTAAGGCAGAATATCAGCAAATAGCCCAAGTCTGCAAAGATTCAGATAAGCTGAGGGTCAGAATGAACAAAGACTTGCAACGAAAGTCAAGGATAATAAAAAAAAGTTTTAACATATAAATAACCACAAAAATGTCAAGGAAACAGTTGGTTCACTAAACAGAGAAGATAGCAAGGAAGTAACAGGCAGTAGAGAGAAAGCAGAGCTGCTTAACTCATTCCTTGCATCAGTCTTCATGCAAAAAGAAACTATAGCCCAACCTACCAAAAAGATAACCGTAAAAGACAGATTAGAAGTAAAAATTAAAATAAGCAAGGAAGTGGTAAGATAACACTTGTCTGATTGTGACAAATATAAATCAAGGGGACCTGATGGATTACATCCCAAAGTTGTGAAAGAGCTAGCAAATATTCACTCAGAACCATTGTACCATATCTTTCAAAAATCCTGCAGCACTGGGGAACTACCAGAGGACTGGAAAAGAGCTGATGTGGCTACCATCTTCAAAAAAAGGAAAAACAAACAGACCCAGGAAACTATAGACCAAACAATCTAACATCAATACCTGGGAAGATACTGGAAAAGAAAATTAAGAAACAGATCTGTGAACATCTAGAAACAAATAAAGTTATAACTAGAAGCCACATTGGTTTGTTAAAAACAGACAGAAATAGCCCTTAGACTTATATACCGCTTCATAGTGCTTTACAGCCCCCTCTAAGCTGTTTACAAGGTCAGCATATTGCCCCCAACAATTTTGGGGCCTCATTTTACCCACCTCAGAAGGATGGAAGGCTGTTGAGATTCGAACTGCCAAATTGCAGGCAGCCGACAGTCAGCAGAAGTAGCCTGTGCCACCGAGGCTCATGCCAAACCAATTTTATTTCATTCTTTGACAAAGTAGCTAAATTAGTAGACCAGTGAAATTCTGTGGACATAGTATACTTAGACTTCGGCAAGGCATTTCACAAAGTAGACCACAACCTACTTCTTGGTAAACTAGAAAAATGTGGGATAGACAGCATCACCACCAGATGGATTTGTAACTGGCTGACAAACTGTATTCAATGAGTAGTCATTAATGGTACTACATCTACATGCAGGGAAGTAAGCAGTGGGGTACCACAAGCTTCTGTCTTAAGCTCAGTACTCTTCATATCTTCATAAATGACTTACATCAAGGGATGCGGCCCATGGAGTGCTTAAATCTGACCTGCGGGGCCAGCCTGGAAATAGCAAAGGACCACCCCGCGGTGCCTCTGGCAGTCAAAATGCGGCCAGAGGACCATGGCCATGGACCACCAAGACCCTCTGTGAAAACATCACAGACCACAGGTTGAGAACCATTGCCTTATTGTATCCCAACAAACATTTCAAGCTATCATGACCCTCCAAGCATATAAATTTAACAAATGAAATAATAAATTAATTAGATAAAGGTCTTCTTTGTCAAAACAACTAACAGAAAATAACTTTGCTTCTGCCTCCTTATTAACTGATAATAATTGCTACCATAGTTATTATTTTTTAATCTTGCATTGATTTAATTTGTTGTAGTCTGCCTGTTAATCGGTCTTTAAAGAAGATTAAATAGAAACTGAAAACTCTTTCCATGCCCTATCAAGCCAGGATGAGAAAATGAATAATTTGGGTTCAGGAATAAGAAGATCACACTTTGTCAAACTGCCTTAAACCTGGATATTGGGTTTTAAAAGGCATGCTTGTCAAGACCAAGTTAAGAAACCTATGTATTTCCTCAGAGATTTCTTTCCAGGTCTCTGGAAAACTTTTTACCTGTACCAAATTAACCTTTTATAACAAAAAAGAACAGCAATCTGTTGGCCAATGCAAAGATGGCTCCCATTTTGCAAACTAACTTCTTCCTACATGATTTGTAGTTATTTATGGCTCAGTACCAAGATCAACAAACTTAAATTACTTTACAGTAATTATGCTATAAATTTAGTTTCTTAGAGCCAAATTATGCTTCTCTTATTTCTCTGTGTGTAATGAAAAACAAAAGATTAAGAACCAGCTCTTTTATATAATTTGCCATCTTATAGGAATTACAATAAAGTGTGTGAGGAGGGCTTTTATCACGAGCCGTGATGGCGCAGTGGTTAGAGCGCAGTACTGCAGGCTACTTCTGCTGACTGCCGGCTGCCTGCAATTTGGCAGTTCGAATCTCAGCAGGCTCAAGGTTGGCTCAGCCTTCCATCCTTCCCAGGTGGGTAAAATGGGGACCCAGATTGTTGGGGGCAATAGGCTTACAAACCCTAACCCTTAGAGAGCGCTGTAAAGCACTGTAAAGTAGTATATAAGTCTAAGTGCTATTGCTATTCTGTTTCTAGATGGAAAAAAAAATCAAGAAGGTATCTAGGATCAACCTCCCCTGAACTAAAAAGCAGAAAATAAAACTGTTTGCAAATAGTTTGCTTCCTTGCTTGCTTTCTGTAAAATGTACTAGGCTTATCTAAAACGGTATAGGTTCTCCTGCTTGAGCAGGGGGCTGGGCTAGAAAACCTCCAAGGGGCTGGACTAGAAAACCTCCAAGGTCCCTTCCAGCTCATTCTATTCTATTCTATTTAAAAAGTAAGTTAAATATCTTTGAATAAAGATTTTTTTTTTGCCGCACTCTTCAGAATTCAACATGACTTCTGGTTGTAACTCTTTTCTTTTACTCCTTTATGCATTTCCTCTATACAATCCATGTTCAACACTTGGTCTTTCAGCTTCCTACCATGTTTACAGTGTAGCCTGGATCTGCATATGTTCTCAGCTTAAAGGTCTGCAATCATTGCTTGTCACCTGGTTTGTACCCAGTTGCAACTCCTTGCCTTTAGAACGTGGAAAAGGTTCCTCAAGAAAACCAGCCCTTGGGGTTTATCCTGGCTCTGAAAGGAAACATTACCTCCAGAAATTCAGTCTTGGAAATCATACCACATGACAGTCTAGGGGAATAGGATTGGGGACTTTGCAAGTCAGTATGTCGTGAAACCCATGAAATACCTCACCTTACCTTCATGCTAAACCATAATAGGATTTACTTCTTCAGGAATAACTTTCTATCTGAGCAGTAAAATTATGCTTTGTGAACTTAGGTTTAAGGTATTGTAAGACCCAGCCAGTTTGTAACAAATGTCTAGTAGGTTTTTTTTAATTCTGTGCCCCGGAAGTGGGATCCATTCCATAATTTATTATTAAACATCTTTAGTGCCCATGATCATACAGACAAAATAATACAATCCACAACATGAACATTGTTATGAGGACACTCATATTACTGGAGGTTTTCAAGAAATGATTGGAAAGCCATTTGTCCAGGATGGTAAAAGTTCTCCTGCCATGGGCAGAAGGTTGGACTAGAAGACCTCCAAGGTCCCTTCCAGCCCTTTGATTTTACAATTTGCCAAAATACCAAAAAACAAACCCAAACCCTAAAGTAAAAATATTGTAGCATGCACAGTGGACCTATTAAGATGAACAATAACAGGGGTAGGGGAAATGGAATAAAAACCTTCTTGTAAAGGTCATGCCCAGCCAAAAGAAAAGACTCTGGTTTCAATTTTATATGACTCCTTAAAACCTTCTCTATGTAATGAAGTCCAAAATTTTCTGGCGTTTTTACACTTCCACCAAGCATGATAAAATGTCCCTCCTTTTTGGTTACATTTCCAGCATTAAGTTAGAAGAACCTTTATACATTCTAGTTATTTTTTCAGTGACATGTTATCAACAATACATCCTTTTGTAAAAATTCTCTTTAAGATTGCAATATACTGTAAATTTCAATTCTTTCAGATACATATTTTCCTACCGATCTGTGTGTATATTACGACCAAAATTCTTAGTATACTTTATCATGCATTCTTTCACTTGTTTTTCTTCTGTTTTATATCTCAGCAAAAGTTTATACATTTAGCAAAACCACAATCATCATTTCAAGTTCCATTTCAAATTCAGTCTTGCACTGTCCAAAAGCAAAACTTCTTCTGTCTATTTTAAATCTTTTAAATAATTCTACATATGGAAATCATTGATACGAATATCTTATTACTGTACATCTTCTCTTGTTTTTATTCTACATGCTCCATTTATGTTCAGTTATCATTTCTCTTTTATAAAATGCTTCCTGTGCTGAGTGCCATGAAGGTACTTTCTGGCAAAGCCCAGGTTTACATCTGTTTCATATTCTCAACATGAAGAAATTCAACATAGAGAAAAGTAAGGTTTTACACTTAGACAAGAAAAAAACCCCAAAGCACAGGGATAGACTAGGTAGTACCTGGCTCAACCGCAGTAACCGTGAGAAGGATCTAGGAGTCCTAGTGGACAACCACTTCAAGACAGTGTGCTGCAGCCACCAAAAAAGCCAATGCAATCCGAGGCTGAATCAACAGACTCAAGATCACATGGAGAATTAGTATGGTTTATAATGCCCTGGTAAGATCACCCTTAGAATACTGCATCCAGTTTTGGTTGTGTTGACATAAAAAAAAAGATGTGGAGACTCTGGAAAGAATGCAGAGACAAGCAACAAAAATGATTTGGAGACCAGAGGCTAAAACATATGAAGAAGGGTTGCCGGAATTGGCTATGTCTAGTTTCATGAAAAGAAAGACTAGGGGTGACATGATAGCAGTCTTCCAATATCTAAGGAGCTGCCACAAAGAAGAGGAGGTCAACCCATTCTCCAAAGCAATGGATGGAAGCTTAACAAAGATTTGACCTTTAAAGGAGAAATTTCCTGACAGGGAGAACAATCAACCAGCGGAACGGCTGGCCTTCAGGAGTTGTGGGTGCTCCGTCCCTGGAAGTTTTTAAGGAGAGATTTGACAGCCACTTGTCCAGAGTGGCACAGGGGGTTGGACCAGGGTCCTTTCCAGTTCTGTTGTTCTGTCCTTTGTTTTGTATCTGGTAACAGCTTATATTTAACTTGTGGGTTTTTTCCTCTGCCATACAATTGAAACCACCATTTCTGTTGGAATTGATAAATAAGCAGCTGGAAAAGTTATGGAATTTTGTTTTTATATACGACAACTGCAGCTAGATTACTGTTCTATGCACAAAGGAGGATAAAATAGACTTGACATAATGGAGGAATGGATAATGAACTTACTGAAATGGCTAGATTGACCGTTTCAATTAGAGAAAGGACATTGTTTAAATTTAATGATGGTTGGAAAGTTCTTACCAATATTTTGAAGGAAACAGAAAAAAACAATGTATTGTTTTGAGTATTAGAATAATAATAATAGATTTCAGAGAAACGGTAATCTGCATAACAATAAAGTATAATTCCGTTATTTTTTTGAGTGAGAGCTGCCCAGAGTTTGTTATAAAAATGGGAGGCTATGTAAATGTTTTAAATAAAAATAAATAATTACAAAATAAATCTTATACCCATTTCTCTCCTCCCCACCCTCCAAACTGCCATTTGGAATTCTCATCTCAGTTCTGGGATAACTAGGAAGGGGAAAATTAATATTTGTGTCTACTTTCATTCAAGAGGAGGAGTTTACAAGAGAGCAAGCAGGCACATCACAGAGAATACCCATCCAAAGCAAAAACCAACGTTTTTGTCCAGGGTGCTGACAGCCATTGCTTGGGAGGCAAAAGGAGGCCTCTGTCCATTGGTGTGAAACTGATTAGGGCCTGGTCAATGCCAGATAGCACAGCAAGCTGGCTCAGGTCCCAGAGCTGAGCTTGTTACTGGGTTAGCCTCTTTTAGGGAAGTGCTCTGCCACTAAGAAAAAGTGGTTTAGGAAGAGATAGCTTGTTTAAGTGATCACTCCCCCTGCAAGGAGAGAAATTATGTGAAGGGATGAAAAGGAAAAAAAATATGGGGGAAAAAATATGGTCAGGCACAGGACGAGGGAGGGGTTCTTGGAAAACCTCTAGTTTACTAGCAAAATGAAGAGATACTGAAGAGACCTCAGACCAATATCCAGGAGTGCCAGATTCTACAGATTCTTTTTGCAAGTTAGCTGACCTACTGGCCTTTTAATGGCAATAACATTTTATAAAGTTGTTTAAGACATATGATGTAAATCCCCCCCCCCAAAAAAAAAACAACCAGACCCTATCAATCAAGCAAGTGGAATGAACCCAGGCTCAACAGCTTTGAGCAATTTCTTTTATATTTCTTTTATCCAGATTTCCCCACACTGGTTCTCATTTAGATACTTTCTTTCTCATTTTCATTGTCCAGCAAAGGAAAAGGCTTATTCTTCCTGCTATTCTGAAGAGCTGTGTCCCCATAGAGTAGAAATTACTTTTAATGTTAGAGGTGGATGCAGCACTTCTGTGAATATTATCACTAAATCAATTGCACTACTTCGTCACTGGTTTTTTTTAAAGTGGATTCAGGTCTGCGTTAGATTTCTTTCTCTGCTTCTGAACGGGGTATCTGATTGTGGGTGCTCCTAAATAACACCTGTAAAGCCAGTAGGAATTATTTGGATTTCTCCTGAGGAAATTTAGCATGAAGGAATGCAAGCAAAGGATAATTTAAAGGGCTTCCCAGCTATTGTTCTAACCTGCACTTAAGAGCAATTTTGGACATCCTCCACGAAGCAACTGGTCCCAGCTGCCAAGGATTCTCCCTTCCAGAAACCTCTGAATAAATCAAAGCCAAAGCTTTGGAATAATTATTTTTGCCTGGCTCTAAATTTATATTTGCTTTGAGTCTAATAAGGTCATAATGGCAACCCCCAGACGTTGGGACTGAGGAAATATCCATTCTTCAAGCCTGAATTATATCTACCTGACTAATTCTGTCATTGTATAAATCTGTTCTGGCGCCTTTGTCTAGAATCTCCATAACTACATTACATCAAAATATACACACACCTGCGTTAAGAAAACATTTATAACTTGCAATGTAAATGTGTTTATTTTCCATAAGAGAACTGTGCATTTAGGAATGCTTAAAAATGCATGCTATTACTGCAGTGAAATCTACCCAATTCTTGAAAGGTTTTCTTCCTGATGAAAGAACCAACTATTTTTCTGTTTCATTCTCATGATGTTTGAAGTAGCTCCATCCTCTTCCATCTTATATGACAGAGTGATATTATATCTAGAAATACTTTGGTCAGGGTGAAAAAAATTCATTGGTCGACAAATTATTTGAATTCCATAGTGCCTTAAAAGTGACTCAGCTATTCAAGCATATATTGATTGCCTTTCGATTTTTCAAAAAGATAAAAGAGAAGTCATAGCAGTTTTTAGGCAGAACAAAGCTTTTATTCATACAGTAACTCTACATATTCCTCTTCCAATGAAATATCAGGTTTTATAATAGCTAAAATACTTAAGAAAGTGACAAAGTGGTGAAATGTTGCTGAATATGATGGGTTGCTGAAAATGTAAGTATACACCTTTTTCTCATTTTTCTCTGATTCCTTTCAGACTTACATCTCTAGCAGGAATCAAGTCACTCTTCATAAACCTGAAAGTAATTATTGAGAAGAACCAAGAGGCACTTCAGGCATGCCATACTCAACAAGGCTAATTTTCAAAACGTGAGAATGTGGAGGATATTGATATTACTAATTTTAATTTGTGAAATACAGTTTGCATGGTAATTCTGCACATATTTTAAAATCCTATTTTTATGTCATCATCATAACTATAACCGGACAACCCTTTGGGTGACAGTTTTAGAGATCTTTTCTTTCCTAAGCAGAGAAAGAGAATGGAGGGGGTGGGCAAAAGAGCAGAGGGAGTGGGAGGAACCTCCAGATTCTTGCAAATAATACCAAATTTGTAAGCATTTGATATTAGCCATAATTATATCATCATGCAAATGAGAATTATATAATTTGCAAACTGCATTATCAATTATTTAATCTGCACAGTTACCTCAGGATACTCAGGATAGCATTTGCCTCTTTGGTCTGTCCTTGACAATGTCAGTGAATAAAATGGCTACGCTGAAAGACGTAGCAGACAGCTATTGATGGAGGTAATGAGGCCCCTCTCCCTCCCAGAGTAGCCCAAAGTGGACAGGATCAGCCCGTTTTGCTGCTTCTTGGCTCATGGAGGTTCGTGAAGGGCAAAATGGGTGCTTTAAGATTCGGCAGAATTTAACAATTTCCCTTCCACCTCAATAAACAAGCCGAAAACTTTGGCTGTGTTGATACTGCTTGGAGTATCCATCAAAGCAACAAAGTTATCCAAATGAAATGGGTGTTATGACGTCATTGCTCAGGTGGCTATGAAACAGCACCATCAATTTGATGAAAGCACAAAAATCAGATCCTTTGCATGACAATGTTGTCATGCGTGTGCCGCTTCCCCCATTACCACTGTGTTACTTCCATGTTCCCCATGGCCTCAGAGGCCAATTTTAAAATGCAAGGAAAAATGCAAATCAAAAGGGAAAAGGGGGAAAGAAAAATGAAAACATTATGTAATGTATAATAAACCATGCGCCACTAATATTATCACAATTATTACAAGCAAGCAAAACTCACCAACAGATTATTTTACACAAATACACACACGTACACACACTCACAGACACACACACAGGCACGTAAACACACATTTTATGCTTTATAGGTAAATATTAAAAACTACAAGGGGAAATTTTTGAAAAACAAGGAACTTTTAATCACATACGCAGACCACATATGCCACAATTATTCCTAGCTTTTATGTTTGCAAAGCTGGAACTGAATTATTTACTTCAAGTAGAATATTTATTGAAGAAAGCAAAGATATTGGAAGTGAGATGAGAGACCTGGTTAATTGCTAGACTCTTCGTTAAAATGATTGCAAAGATGCAATATTGTCTCTATTACAAAGGATGCTCAGAGTAGAATATATAATGATTTGGTTTCAAATCAAATATTTTTTTACACTGATAGATGAATGTAGGAGTGGAAGTATATAGTCAGTGAAAAAGGCACATAAAGGATCTAAAAATAGTAAGACTGAAAATCTAAAAATAATTACTGAAAACTAAATAAAAGATATATTTTATGCATATAAAATTATAGATGAAAGAGAGAGAAAATCTAAAAGAAGGGTAGGAGCATTAAACGTGCTTAGAAGGCATAAAAAGTTAGTGGTACGTAAAAGACTTTATCTGTCAAGGTACAGATATAATCAAATATTCCAAACAAGGTGCACTTTATCAAGGTGAGTCCCAAGAACAGGTGATTATCCTGCAAATTTTGAGCATGGCTGCACAGAACCGGCAACATTGCACAGTGTGTTGCAGCAAGTTGGCATCTGAAAGCAACCAGATGATGCAGGACTGCACACAGTGGGTATCGATGCAGAAATGCTCCGAAGAAGCTGGCACGAATGTCTCTGCGGTACAGGCACCGGGAAAGGAAAGACTACGTTGCTTCTGTGCTCAGGATCACAATCTCTTCGGGTGAGGAATTTTCAGCTGAGCGGAGGCTACGGCATAATGCCAGAGTACAGACCCTTCTGGCCTAGTGAGGGATGCCACGAGGGAGGCAGAGGACCTGCTAATACCTAGCAATGAAGCTTGGAGCCCTGGCTACATCCAGCTGGTGCTCTGTGTCAGCTCTGCACTGTTCAAGAGGGGCTTTTGCCTGATCATACCTCATTCTAAGTAGGAAATCTGGAGAGAAGCCCAGCGAAGAGATATTATTGATTGTCTGATTGGTTTTCCACCCATCTCGCTTTAAGGTGACTCTGGGCAGCTTATTAACCTAAAAAGCCAATAAAAACACGAATAAATATACCCAATGACAGTAATAGATTACAATTAAAAAGATGTGAAAGAAGGAAGCCGGATGCGCACAAGAGTTGGCGGGGTCTTCTCTTAATCAGTCACCACCTCCGGTGTGCAAGACCCCCAGTGGGGCCCCAGGCCAACTGGCAGAGCCAGTCTTATGGGAGATCAGGAGGGCAGGAGCAGATCTTGGGGGCCAAGATGTGTCCAAAGGCAGGCATCACAGCAGAAGAGCTCCTTCTCCTGCCAGCTGACGTTCCCTGAACAACAGGGCCCTCAGGGAGCCCCTTCTGCAGGCATGGGTGGAGCGGGCCAATCCCAGATGGCTCCTCGAGTAACCTGCACCCAGGCCACCCGGGGCTTTAAAGGTGATAACCAGCCACCCGGGGCTTTAAAGGTGATAACCAGCAACCTGAATTGAACCCAGAGACATGCCTGCGCCACCAGATTCCCCATATTTAAATTGAAAGCATCACCCACTTCTCTTGGGCGAAGAAAAAAGGGAAGAGATGCCGAGAGTCCCTTGGTTTTATACCCTCTCTGGCTTTGAACTTCCCGG
>JANHFL010003327.1:92834-104913 GCA_032468155.1 Oxyrhabdium leporinum
AATCCCCCCAGATGGAGGAAGCATCCAGGAGTTTTGCTTAAGGGGGCGACTGTGCTAGAAATGAAAAAAAAAAATAAGATATCGCACACAGGAGCAGACTACAAGCATTAGGCCTTTACCCTTTACCGGAGAAACAGCCTTTCCTCATAAATGCTTTGCAAGCATTTCCCGCCTGCTTGTTTTGGGAAGTGAAGGATGGGATGATGCGCTCTGGTCATTCACGGCCTGGAAGTTGCACTCGGCGGCTGCTTGTCAATACTGTCTGCGCATCATGCGGAAGGTCAAGCCTTCATCCATACATTCATCACAATGCTAGCATCGCACTTTCTCTATTGTGGCCAGCAGTAACGATACAAGTGTGATAAAGGCGCTCAACGCAAAAGATTTACCTCTGATGTGCCGAATTTGTAACTCCAAAGGGAAAATTATAGGTTCAGCTAGCCTACCGCATGAAAAGTTGCTTTTCAGTAGGGTTGCTTCATGAAAGAGCTGCAGGATTTCAGCACTAGGCTAATCAGCTGAACTATCAGTGTCCACCTCCTGCCCTGTAAGCCGACTTAAGAGGTTACAGCTGAATGCAAGATGTGGTAATTTAGCCACCCGATTTCTATGAACCTGGCACACCAAGTTTTAATCAACACACCGAGGCTTCTTCAGTGGGGGAAAAGTCAGGGACTGGGAAGAACACAGCCGAGAAATAAAGGTATAAATATATATGTATTGATTTTTATTACTATTATCAGAGAACATCTGCTTAGGTGTCTGCAGACTGTTTGTCAGATGTGAAATATTTTAATTCCCGCCATGCCCACTCAGCAGGGCCCCAACATAATTTGTGGCCCACAGGCTGGGGAAGACTCAGATTAGTGTTTGTCAAGGTTCAAACCAAGTGCAACTTTGATCAGACTCCCGTGAAAGCCCCCAGGGCGCTCGAGTGACGAATTGGCTCCCGGCACCAGCTCGGTCAAAGGGAGGCTGGGCAAGGGATCAGGCGTGAGGTGAATCACGCCAGAATTTCAAAGGGCTTGGGTTACAGGGGTCGCTTCTCCACTATGGAGAGCTTTAAATTTTAACGGCAGGATGGGCAAGTCAGCCCTCCATCATTTATGCTGCCCCCCCCCTTTCCTTTTTCTACAATATCCTTTTTAACATTGCCAGCCAGGAGGGTCACTTGCATTTCTGCTTACAACAGAAACATAATCAATGTGTTTGCACTCCTTCTGCCTCTAGTCCTGAATAAAACTGCCTAAAACATTAGATTGCCGGATTGCCTCTGATTTTGCAGAACCTGGCTACTGACTTTGGCAAGATCCAACATGCATAACACAAAGTGAATCAGGTGACTTCGAAACTTGTTCAAAGGCTCCTCTGCTGTGGCTCAGATGTTCCTGTCTCTCTTCTTTCTGAGGTGCTTGAAAATCCCCATGGACACATCAGAATAACCTACAACTCCCTGAATCGATAATTCCCAAGGCGCTGCTGCTTGAATGCTTTAGGAATCAGACGAACTGAGGCTTTCGGGAATGTTTAGAGTGAAGGGATCTGAACAGGAGAGCAGAAGTGTTAATCGGTTTCTGGCAATGGAATGGGGAAGGGAGAAAGGCCATTTTCTAACGCACACCCCAACAGAACAGCAGACATCTGCCTGATTTAAAAGTTCCCTACCAATGGAAAATCTAAAACATCTGCAGTATACTTTTGGACCTTTTTCTCCAAAACCTCCATTTTGTCTCCACAGACTGTTTCTATTCTCCCAAATTCCAAAACAAGGGAAAAAAATTCTCTGACAAATTCTAACTGTTGCTTTGTTAAAGAAAATACTGTTCAATCTAGCTCTCAAATAGGGAAATTGCAAAGAAAATATAAATTGGCTGCAGATATGAAAAGAATTTGCATTTTTAAAACTAGAAAATGTAAACAACGCACCTAAATAGGAAAAAAATATCCCTGCTAGACATTCACAATATTCTTAGCATATCCTGAATAAGTGAAGCTTAATTAAGTGCGTCATTATTAACTTTTTGCTGATTAACTTCCTCAACTGGCTACATACCTGCATAATATCCAGATGGTAATTACTGTGTGCTCAAAAAAATCATTTTTCAACTGCATTTATATCGGCCAACTCTGCCCCATTTTGTATCCTGAGGTGTCTCAGCTCAGTCAGACTAACTTGGTCCCAGACCAGGCAAGGGCAAAACTGACAAATGACCGCTTTGCTGGCTGGCATGCCCTAGAAAACCTACCATCTTCTTGGCTGAACTTTTTGGCAGCAATTTCCATCACCCACCTGGGATGGCGGTCTATCATTTTTAGGGCTGGCTACTACCTCTTACCCAAAAAAATGTTTATAATGCATATTTATTAAAAAATCAAAGATTCTATACTATTTGGAAAAGCAAAAGGCCTTCTCTTTGTCTACATTCATGCTCTGCTACAAGCATTGTTGACTTGAATTTCAAGTGTTCAGCATAAACTCCACAAATTGGGAGGATTATGTTTGGCTTATGAGAAAGGAGTGAGTGATCTTCAACAATCTTTCAACACTGCAAATTCCTGACGCTCCTTTCCCACAAAAGTACAATTTCCCTTGCCATTCCCAAGGAGAACCCAGACTTTTGGAAATAAAGGAGCACAGTCAAAGTATCCATTGGATTCCCCGAAGCAAAAGAAAAGTTTCAGTTTAATCTAAAGATGCGTTGATTTGGATTCTTGCCTGGGCAGCCCTTCTAACGCTAATGCTCCAGTTTCAAACTTGATTAAAAAAAATATTTTACTCTCCGGAATTCAAGTGAAAATTTGTCTCATTCTATATGGAAAAAATAAGCACAGAACACAAGGAGCCATTGGAAGAAAGAGCTGCAAAACAGCCTGCTTCCACCATTTAATTCCTACTTTGAGGTCAGCCAAAAGCCAGGAGTCAGGTAGTCCCTTCTCCAACTAATTAACCTTACTAAAAAGCATACAGTAAGCTGCAGTTCATAAATGCTGATGCTTTTTAGTAAGATGCTACCAGGCTCCTTCTATACAATGTCTTTTCTACAATACCCTCATAGTGCTAATTTACACTGCTTTGATTCACCTGTTTAGGGGTTGGTTTGTTTTTTGGGCTCACTTGCCATGTGACTTTGTGATACAGAGCTACATATCCAGAGGTCCTCTCACTCCTGGCACAGCGCTGTTGTAATAAGTTCAAAGTCTCATGCAAAGAAACTCAAAAACAGATCAGTAGATCTATTAACCACTAATTTCCCTTCCAGAAATAATTCATTCTTTGCATTACAACGCAGCCATGATACGAAAGCGGCAAGGCACTCAGGGTTTGTGAAAACTCTCTGTCTCGTAAAATGAGAGTTTTGGTAGCTGCGCATTTCTTTAAATTTTTCTCTTGTTTTGCTATATTTGATTTTACAACTTTTACTATATTGGTTTTTCTTTCCCTTTTTTTTCTGCTCTTGCTAGTTTTCTTTTTATTCTTTTTTTCTTTAGTTGGTATTAGTTTCCTACCTTTTTATTTATTTATTTAGTGAATTTATATTGCCGCCTATTCGCCCATGGCGACTCGACTTACTTTTTAATTGTAATTTCTAATAAAATTACTGTATTAAAAAAAAAACTGCTGGGGTATAATTTCTAAATAAATATCTTGCCCACACAATGTCTTTGGAAAGCCTACAAAGGAGAGAGGAGATGTGATGGAATCTCATCAAAGAATAAGAGCCTGAGTTGATTTCCAAGCTCAAGATTCTTATCTGGCGTGTAGCAATGTTTCTTTTCCACTTGAAATCAAGTAGTACAGCTTTTCCTGGACTGTATCGTTTCAGCCTGCAGATAAATCCTACCTGCCTGAATTGGTCCTTCTATAAAGGTCTATATTGTGCCTAGACTATCTATTGCTCGTTGAAGTCTCTTCTTCATTTCCATGGGAATCCTTCAAACATACACGTTCCTCTCTATTGTTCACGAGTGCTATTCTTCATTACTAGGGTAGAACCGTCCCCCCGTCAAAGGAAAACAGCCCTCCAGGCAGTTGGTCAAACAGATCAGAAGAGCAAGTGCCACAAGCTAGAAAGCAAGACAGCCCAAAGGGAAGCCTGGCCTTCAAGGACAAGTCAAAGAGTCACAACTTAACCGAAAGAGTCAAGTTTCAAGAAAGGTCAAGGAAGAGCCAGGCGTTCTTTAGACAAAAGAAGGGGAAGGGGTCAGAAGGTCGCCTAGGCCCTGATTTGGCTTGGGCTTGCGGCAGGCAGTTTACAGGTGCAAAGTCAACTGTTCTCATGGAGCCAAAGGGGGAGGGGGGAGGGCTGCTGCCGTTTCTGTGATTACTCAGATAAACGGAACCACTCGAACAAAAACCCAACTGTTGTAACAGACACGGCTGCTTTCTGTGTGAGCAGAAACATTGAAAACGCTCCAAAGCACACTCACCGGGGAGAGAAGGCACTCCTGTACTGAAGGATCAGGAGGGAAGATAAGCAAGAATCCCAGGGATTATATGGGCTTTACCCAAGCTGCAGGCAAAGTGAAGCATGGATGTTTCTAAGACATCCGAACAAAGGTCGCTGTGAAGGAAGGGAACATCCTTGTATCCTACGGATTAGTGCAGTATTGCAGGCAAATTCTGCCCACAGCCAGGAGTTTGATCCTGACAAGGTTCAAGGTTGACTCAACTTCCCATCTTTCTGTGATTGGTAAAATGAGGACCCAGATTGTTTGGGGTTTTTTTTTGGGGGGGGAGAAGATGCTTACACTGTAATCTCCCACCCACCCCGAGAGTGCTGTAAAATGCTATGGGGCAGTAGATAAGTCTAAATGCTATTGCTATCCAGCAGACAATTTCAAGTCACACAGAAGTGATCTGTGGATGCTTCCCATCTGACAGATTTAGTTGTGCTTTGTATGTATGTAAGAACAAAATCAAATATGGGAGTTGCTCGTCCCCCTCTTCTCAGAAGGTTGGGTGAAGCTGAAATTTCCTGCTTGGGTCACTTTGGGTTACCCAAGGGAGAAGTGAGAACAGGTTGCTTTTTCTGCTGCCACAGTGAGAGGAAAGAAAACGTCTCTTGTGAAGGAGGACACTGTTCAGGACTGACACAAGGCAAGCAACTTCAAGCCCTCTACAAATTCCACTGAGGGCCTCGAGTCTGAGTGCAGAAGACCTCGGGAGGAAGTGGAGCCCTGACCAAATTCCACGAGTGGCAGAGAACAAAGATGGAAAGAGATTTAAAACACAAAGGATTATTTCAAGTAGCATCTCCGTCTCCCATCAAAATCTGCTTTGTAGTACTTTGGACTTAGCATAGCCTCAAACACAGGTTGTTGTTGTTGTTGTTGATGCTGCTGCTACTGTTACCGATATGTTTAAAGTATTCGCTTTATTTGATAATACTTCACCACCAATTAATAGTTCTCGCACATTTTACACCAACTCACAGTCAGGAACATTCAAAATGTGGGCGTCCTAAAGGTGCTTTTTCAAGACGCAGCTGGACTCTCTGTTTTTTCTTTCAAGACATTTCGCTTCTCCAGCTCTCCAGACGACGCTTCTTGGATGAGAAGCAAAACATCTTCAAAGGAAAACCAGAAAGTCCAGTTGTCTCTTGTCGTGGGACAACCATGACCTGGATGACAGAATCGCCATAGACAAAATGTGGGAGAGAAACTTGATCTCATTTATTACAAATCAAATAAAATAAGTTCACTTAGTTTATTCGTATTACTTATTTCAATGCCTTTTAGCTTGAAATTAAAAAAACCCCATTTAAACCACCATCATCTAAACCCAATAGCAAAACTTGTATCAAGCTAAGACCTAAGTAGATTTTGCGCAAACGTCTTGTCTCCATTTCCTCCTAAACACATCAAACCACAGCTGCTGACATCTCATGTTAGATCTCATTACCCAGGCTGATCCACAAGGAAAGCCACCTCCCCTGTACAAAAATACTCTTCTTTCAAAGGTACAGAAGGAGTGAGATCAAAGATGCCACAATCGGTATTTGTGCTAAACTTTTCTTCTGTGGTTTGTTTTCATAATAGCACTGGAGCACTTCTAAAGCTCTTGAAACTTTGAACAAGAGGGAAATATTGTAAAGGACTGAGCAGGAGTGGCCATCAAGCACATGTTGAAACTCAGGTGCTATTTGCAGTGGGTAGAAGTAGCAGAAGGTCCTTTCCTCCATTGCAGGAGAGATGGTGCAGTCTTGTAAAATTGTTTTCCCTTCAGGTTGCTTTTATTTCAAGGAGAACCGGAACCTCCAAATTCACCTCACTGAAGCAGAATTCAGTCGCAGCCTAGAAATGCATTAACTCAGCCCTTCAACACAAGGCCCCGGTGCCCCTTCTAGAGAGCCAGGATGACCCCTCCACCTTTTCTTTGCAAGAGCCACCAAAGCAGCTGACAACAGAGATTAAATATCAGTATAAACAAGAACCATAAGCATACTAACTGAAGCATCCCTGGCAGCCAGCAGCAGGATGAAAAAGTGAAGGGCTCCTGGTTCCAGCTACTTTGGGGACCAAAGTGAGTCTTCCTGGAAGGTCCCTTCTCAGTGCTGCTGAAAGGGGGCGGCCCCCGGGCTCTGGCACCCCAGACGGGCTGCCCCGGCCGGCTTCTCGGGGGGGACGGGACTTGCTCACTTACCCAGGGGGAAGGACACGTTTGGAGTGGGGGGGGTGCACCACGCCCCCCTGTTCTGCAGGAAATCAGCCCAAGTGGGGAGTTCATTTCATGCCCTAAACCCCCCCCCACCCCCCCACCCCCGCAATTCAAACATTTTTTCAAAGGCTCTGAAGATTCCCCCTACCCACCCACTGAGAAGGGCTCTGGGACGTTCTGTGTGGATCAGGGCCAGTCCACCCTGACGCTTTCCCACAACAAATCATGGCTTCCTGCCTTCCTCCGACGGCCCTCCTTCCCCGGGAGCACAGCGGCTCCAGCCCCCTCATCTCCTCGGCCTGTCAACCTGTTGCCGATAATATGGCAACGCCTGCCTGCCTGCCTGCCAGCGGCCTTGTCTTGCAGAATGGCTGCCCTTGGCTGGCCGGGGAGACCAGGCGTGCGGGGCGCCTTTTCTTCATAGGAGAGCTGATGCAAAGGGGAAAGCCTGGGGGGGGAGGCTGTCTTGCGTAGTTGCCCTTTCTCAGTTAATGCCAACGTATTAAAAAGAGGGTGCAATTAAAAGAAAGAAGGGGCCACAGAAGCCATGGCAACATTTGTAGGGAATCCAAAGGTTGGGCTAAGCAAGCAGGAAATGAGGGTGCCAAAGAATGAATGTGCCTTTTCCCCTTCTTTTCAAAATTGCCTCACAGAAAAACATTTGTGGAAACTCTCCAGACGGAGGGGCGATCACCGTTCTGCCCCAGAGGAATTAGGGGGTAAATTTAGAGATTCCTCCTGGTTGGCCCGAGAGATGGCGAGAGAAACAGAAGAGCGGGCAACGTCTATGTGACTTCTCGGGTGCAAGCACGTACCCCATACTCAATCTGAGGCAGAGGAGAGGAAAGGGAAAGTCATACATGGCGCTTTGGGAGGAGAAAGACTTTAATTACAATTAAATGCTCTTAACTCCATAATTCCCTCTGAGTGGGAATTGGACAAAGGTTGTTCTCCAAAGGAACAAGAGGAGATTGTACAAAAAGGTTTAAAAACCATTCAGGCCTTACTCACAATAAACAGCCACAAAATCAGGGTTAGGACTGACAGCATATGATTGTGTGCTCTTGATCCTTTCTGTGGCATCTATGACCACATGTGGCTCAAGGGTCCACGGATGCCAGAAGAGATGGGCCTGGGGTGAACCTTTCACTGGTGCTGCTGGTCGTGAAGAGGTGTGAGTCAGAGGGTTGCTGGTGTGCAAGTGAAGGAGGTCACAGAAATATGCTAGGTGGCCTTTGCTAATAAAAGAAGCAGGGGGCACAAGGTTATTCTTTTACCTGCATAAGAAAATTATTTCCACCCAGGTCCCTGCTGTCAGAGGTTGTCATTCAGAAGAACTTAAAGCAATAGAACAGGCTGATATATATTCTGAGTGTTGCAATTTCCTAAATGTGAAAAATCAATTTTTGGTGTCGCCATCATTAAGGTAACATTTCACTAGATTTGCCCAGGATCACTGAGTATAGGCCAGAGGTGGCTTCCATGGAGGAGATACGAACCTCTGCATTCATGTATATGCAGGACTTCATAGACTCCTCCAATCAAGTGACACCCTTCGACTCCTCAGAGTTTTTCTCTGAAGTCACAAAGCTTTCTGATGTTTCCCCCTGCCCCTCCCTCCAAATTGTAGGGATTACAAGTATTTTCCACAAGCTGGTTGTCACATCTACAATTTCCCCTCTTTCCACTACATGGAAAAAATTACTTTTTATCTTAAGTGTTTTCAACAAATCAAAGTAAAATAGCACTTAACACACTACTCCAAAGCACCAATAACATGATACTAACAGTGTGCTCCATTTGGAGGTTTGTTTGTTTTTTTTAGTGGAAGTACAATTCTAGTTGTCTCACATCTGCCATATCACTCAGGAAAATATTACCAAAGATCCTAAAGATAAAGCCATAGTGAGACCACACCTAGAATGCTGCAGCCAGTTTTGGCCACTATATTATAAAAAAGATGTAGAGACTCTGGAAAGAGTGCAGAGAAAAGCAACAAAGATGATTAGGGGGCTGGAGGCTAAAACATATAAAGAATGGTTACAAGAATTGTGTTTCTCTAGTCTAGAGAAAAGAAGGACTAGGGGGGACATGATTAGCAGTATTCTAGTATTTAAGAGGCTGCCACAAAGAAGAGGGGGTCAAATTATTCTCCAGAGCACCAGAAGGCAGGACAAGAAGCAACGGAGGGAAACTAATCAAAGAGAGAAGCAACAGAGAACGAAGGAGGAATTTCCTGACCGGGAGAACGATTAACGGCGGAACAGCTTTTGCCTCCAGAAGTTCTGGGTGCTTCGACACCGGAGGCTTTTAAGAAGAGATTGGACAGCCCCCTGTCTGCACTGGTTTAGAGACTCCTGCTTCAGCAGCAGCTTGAACCAGATGACCTCCAAGGTCCTTTCCAACTCTCTTATCTGCTCCATTATCCATTACTTTTTGGCTTCTTAATATGATGGCAAAATTTTGGAACTGGAGCAGGGAAGTAATAAATTCAAGAAACATTTTAAGAAGCAACTCCAAGTCTGTCTCTCACATCTCCTAAACAATGGCTTTAGGGTTTTACCTTTTTATTTCCTAGAAATCTGACTAAACGTTATAGATCTTCTTAAAACGTGCAAGAGGAAGACAGGATATCCCACTTCCTGTTCTTTAGTCTCTTTTTTAGAAAATTATTTCTGTTGTGCTAAATAAATTACACAAGAAGGAAATTTAGATGCATAAAGCATCTATATTTCATAGTTATATGCAGTTTCAAAGTTAATGATGATGATAATAAAAACAGGGAGAAAGGTGAAAAAAATTGGCTTAGAACAACCCTTACTACATTGCTCACACATTTTCTTCACTGTGCCTTTGTAAAGCAAAACAAATTTCCAAACCACAAATACCACGATTCATTGTTTAAAAACTGCCAAAGATTTCTCCTTCCACTTCTCCTTCTAGCTAGCTCCTGGTTGCTGCAGAATCCATAATCCATCTCCAACATATATAAAACATTTCATATCAACCTTATTTTAAGATCATTGGAAACACCTAGTTTAAAGTGACTATTAATTTCTCAAAAATGACATCCATGCTTGTTATTTCAAGGGCCATGTAAACGACTAGCACCCATTTCAACAATTTTATTCAACTGTACATAAATTAAGGCCTACAAATCAGTTAATTTCTCCAAAACCTTCAATTACTGTGAAACTACAGAGGAGCCATAGCATCTGGACCAAAAAAAACTGCATTGTGAATGTTTAACCTGAATATAGTGGCATATAGTATCGGCATTTTATATGTCAATATTTCCAATCTTTTTAGGACAAGAGATTTAAATAAGTTCTGGGAACTGCACACCCCGAAGGGAGAGGCCAAGGCAAATAAACAGACAAGCCTAGGACAAATGCTAAGTTTAATTTGGTTTGATTACTTTATAAAATTATACACAGTGACAATTTTAGAAGAATTGGAAAAGGCTGTTTTGTGGGGCAATAGATGGTCCATCCCAGCTGGAAGCAGTTATTTGTTGTCTGCATCTGAATGAAGAAGCAGATCTGGGCTGCAAGAGCCAGAAGGATCTCCAGATGTATTAAACATCTGGAATTGTGCAGCTCAGGTTTGGGCTAGTCAGAACTGCATCAGTAATAATTTCAGATTAGTTTTGCGGTTCAGAAAAGTTTGGCTCAGTATTGTTGCCATAGTTTCTCAAAAAGAAGTCAATCCTGAGGACCCAATTGAACAAAAATCCCATTTTTTTTCAATCAGAGGTTATCAGCCCCAGCTCAAGCCAATTCTGGAATTTTCTCTCTCCCCAACTACCATGAGCATATATTATATATTTGCAAATGGATGTGTGTATGTGTGCATCTCTGTTAGAAGTCAACACTGCCAAAAAGAATAGAACTGCAATAAATTTGCATGAATTTTCTGTAAATGAAATGCCATGTTTATAAAAGGATTAGTCTTCCCATTTGCACATGCCATCCATTCTCTCACACACATTCAGAAACACACAAGTATGAACAAAACACACACACATGCATGCTCTTCCTTCTCAGAACACACACACACACACACACACACTGGGGATGGAAACAAGGCAAAGGGAACAGAACAAGGAAGAGGATGCAAAACGTTAAACTCAATCGGCAAACGGCGCCTGTGAAATGCTCGTCTTTCTAGCGGCCAGATGTACCGCCACAATTTTCACCTCTGTCTCAGGTCTTTGCCGTAACTGCTTCTCCTATCAGACCAGCATATAAACATTCCAGAACCTGGATGGAGAGAAAGCCTTTTCTGATGGATGAAGATGGCGTCCCATGATCCCCGGGCCATCACGTCCAGGGCACAGGCGTTATGGGGGCGCAGGCTGGGCAACAAGACCTGGGCTGCAAAAAAAGCCAAGACTCTTTTGGCTCCTTCCGAAATCACAGGATGAATTTTCCATTCGTTCTGTTTGGAACGGACTCCACCCTGAGGGCCACGTCCAGTGGCAGGCGCCACTCTAGCCGTCCATCTATTACACTTTTACAATTGCACAAACAATTACACCAGAGATTCAGAAGGAGGAGTGCAAACGCACAGACACACAGACTAAAACGCTGGGAGGTATTCAAGGAAACTGGAACGGATTCAGAGAAGGGCAACAGAGGTGACCAGGGAACCGAAGTCCTCCGAGACAGGCTTGGCCTCTCCCCGAAAGAGGGAGGCTGAAGAGGGCATGCTGGCATTCTTCAGATACCCAGGAGGATGCCCTCCAGAAGGTCAAGACCTGCTCCATTCCACGGCCGGACATGGAAAATGGATTATGTGCCAGGAAGGGAAGGCAGATTGCAACCGAACATTAGTAAAAATGCTTCCCCCCCCCAGAGCAGTTCAATGTCCGGGGGGGGGGGCGGCGCTGGAGTCACCTTCATTGGGTCCTTCAGGCAGAGGCTGCACAACCATCCGTCAGGGATGCTTTGAGATCCCGCAGTGTGCAGGGATGGGACTGGATGGCCTCAAGGGCTCCGTCCAATGGGAGGATTCTCTGCTAGGGTCAGTGTCAGGCCTGCCCCACTCGGCCCCCTGAATCCACTGAATTGAATCAAAAGAACTTTACCGGGGGAAACCGGTTGTAAGGAAGTCAAGCAGAATCCGAAGTTCCCATGCCAAGCAGAAGCAACTCTCTCAGTTTCCCAACCCAAACCCCTCAAGGTGCCGCCCAGAAGATGTTTTGAGAATGCTGAGGCGCTAGGCAGACACCAGCTCACACTTGGGACGCGGCTGCCTTGGAACCTGGCTGGGAAGGAGTCTGTCCTGTCTCCTAAGACAGTCCACCTCCCTAATTCCCAAGCGTAGAGCAGAAGCGGAAAAAGCAGGACCGTATCGAGTCTACTCCCTCCCGGCGTCCCGTGCGGTCACACAGGGAGGGCCTGCTGGGGGTACCATCGG
>JANHFL010003328.1:8300-31125 GCA_032468155.1 Oxyrhabdium leporinum
CCTCCCTCCCTCTTCTCTCCTTTCCTTTATTTTCCATGTATGTCTACATATTATTTCCAAATTTATATTGGAAGAGTTTCCTCTTCATTGCATAAAACATGATTTTTTTTCTACTTCAGAATGCAGAGAGGGACAGTTGCAACAATTAATGTTGAGTAGCTCCCTTGCTCTCTAGCATAAAAAATGTGCAAAGGTTATTTTTCTTATTCGAAACTGGCTTTTTTGACAATTTTCAGATTTTTTTTTTAAAGTTCCATATTACTGCAAACAATATGTTGTAAAGGTGACATATCTGCAATATGTTGGAAGTGAAGACGTGAACTTTTCCTGCACAACAGAAATTACAGTGAGCAGTTTCTTTTCCCCTGAGGAAGGGAAAGGGAATAAGAATATTTATTTATAGTATTTTACATTCCCTCTTCCCTACATATTTAGCTAGCTAACATAATTTACAAAAACATAAAATGTTAAAATTACCTAGTTTTATAAAATATTACAATAAATCAAAGAACAAAAATGAGATAAAACAGAAATAATATATAGTAAAAATAGTCATAAGTAGAAGACAAAATTTACAGAGTTTGCAAACTGCCATGAAGGGATTCCTTGATAAGAAGGTGAACCAGCTGGTGAAAAACCAGAGAGGCACCCAGTGAGTTAAAAAAGAGAAGGTGCAACTGCACAATTGTAGCCTGGATTGCTTTTTATCTTTACATAATAAGAGTGAAGTTTCTATTGTCATCATCATCTCAACTTTTCTGTCCATCCAGTGAACATCTCTGAAGGATCCCAGAAAGGATCTCTGTTTTAACCTCCCAGTTTCCCCTTTTTGGTGTAGGATTGGAAAAGACACATGTCTTTGTTTTCCCTAATTGTGCTTCCACCACACACGATGAAATTCTTCATCAGTTTGCAGACTATGGTGAATGCTTTTATAAAGCTAAGCCTAGACCCTAATCCTAACCCTACATTTTGTTTTCCTTCATCAGTATTAAAATTCTGAGGTTGGAAAACTCACATATTGGATTTTTTAAAATTTGGTGCTAATGCTTTTTAATCAATGCTTACAGGGCTGTCTACCCACAATTTTTAAAAGGTTTTTGCCTGAATTGTTACAAACCCCCACACCTACCTGTTGTGCTTAATAGCCAGATTTGGCCTTAGATGGGATGATTGGAATCTGTTCTCTCACCACGCTAAGACCTTTATAGCCAATTGTTCACTGTGGGTCTGATAAAATTTGGACAAAGAAAGCAAACTACCGTATTTTTTGCACTATAAGACGCACTTTTCCCCCACCCCCAAAGTGGGTGGAAATGTCTGTGCATCTTATACAGCGAATATTGCGGCAGGCAGGTGGGAGTTGGTGCACCGCCTCTGGGGAATGCTGGGGCCTTTGCTGCCAAGCAGCAGATTGATGGTTGAATCGGCCTCCCAGAATACTGCCAATCAGTTGCTCTAGGCAGCGGGGATCACCACTGCCGCCACTGCCTACCGCTGCCTGTTCGCCACCGCCCATTTGCCACCCGCCCATTTGCTGCCGCCCATTCACTGCTGATTGCCGTGGCCTGTTCACTGCTGTCCGATCGCTGCCTGCCTATTTGCCACTGCCCATTTGCCGCTGATCACCATGGCCCATTTGCCACGGCCTGTTTACCATGGCCCAATCGCCGTGGCCCAATCATCATTGTCCGTTCACCGCTGATGGGTGGTGGTGAACAGGCCACGGTGATTGGTGCTGAATGGGCCGTGGCAAATGGGCTGTGGAGAACGGGTGGGTGGCAAATGCGTGGTGATAGGTGGCGGTGGCAATGGCGATCGGCAGTGATCGGCAGCGAAGGCTCCAGTGTTCCTCGGCGGCAGCAGCAGCTCAGTTGACTGGTGGTGGGTGCAATAGAGCGGAGCCCTGACGAGCCATGTGCTGGGACTGCGATAATGTGCTGAAGCTGACCAGGCTGTTTGCTGTTTGCTGTTTGCTGCAAGGACGCTAGCCAGATGACTACCAGATGGATGCTCGGAGGCAGAAGTAGATTTTTTTTCCTTGGTTTCTTCCTCTAAAGGTAATGTGTGTCTTATGGTCCGGAGCATCTTATAGACTTAAAAATACATTATGTATAGCATTTTAACTCCCTTAGTGTGTGCAGAAAAAACATGGACAAGAAAATGAAAAAAGAGATTGTTTCATTAAGAATGTACAAAAGCGAAGAAATAACATATAGAAAATGTGCATCTCTATTCCATTCCAGTTGGTATTCGAATAACATACTATATACTGTAGGTTGAAAAAGTGATCATTTTTGTAAACTTACAGTAAACATGGGCTTGTTATGCTGGGTCTGAATTTTAGTACTGTAGATGGAGAAAGACTTTAAGGGAGGAGATGCAGAAAACGGCTCATTTTTCTCAATTCTAATTATCCTGGTTCCAGTAGATTAGAAAATAAGAAATGTAGAAGTCGGAGACATTTTTAGCTCCATCGCCTGCCAAGTTAAGTCTGACAAATGGTGGGCATGTATAATTAATGCTGTCATCTTTCCCTTGACCAAAGGGCGACCACAGTAACTATAGATTGTAATTGTCATCGTTGTCACATAAAATGTGCTATTATTAAGTTCAGGCTGAATTTTATTGCTTCAGATGCTCATAAATTGAATGGACAGTCATTTAAATTACTAAGTAGAGTGCTTTGAAAGATACTTTCAAGAAAGTGTATTTGACTCTGGACCTCGAGAAACTAATTAGGCTCCTTTTAAACAGATGTTAAACAGGTTACAACCTGTGTGAAAAAAAATCCTTTGGCAGGCATCTCCTTGATATTTTAAAACTTAAAAAAAGGAAAACATTTTTATTTACCAGGTTTGCCATGATATGAGCCTAGAATATAACTAGAAGTTTGCCTCCCTGACAGATTTAAAAGATGAGTTTTTTTATCTTGTAAAAAAGGTGACCTAGAGAGATAAAAAATGAGTGTGTAGTTGTGAAGATGAACAGCTTCTTTATCTCCCCTAGACAAAGGGGAAGTGATAGTGGTTAATGAGATGTATAGGGCAGCTGGAATTCAGAATCCAAACCATTTGGGAAAGTTAAATAAGTGCGGCTGCTCATCATTACCGCAGATTTCTATTTAATGACAGCCAATTAAGATGAAATACATTACTGAATGGCAACTTTCATGTTCAACTTTAAAAAGACCCAGCCTTTACCAGAAAATTACAACTGTGCATGGAATTGTAGTTGGGATGGGACCACTTAGGCTATCAGGACAGAGCCCCAGTTTGGTGCAGGAATCTCATTTATAAGAGTTGCAAAATGACTTGCAAAAAGATTTGAGATACATAGGTCTTCAGCTTCTTGAATATACATACTGAACAGGAGCCTCCAAATTCAGTAGGAAATTTGTTCTATTGTTGAATTGTTCCTACCAGTAGAAAGTTTCCTGCCTACTATAAAAATGATGCATAAGACTTTCACATCAAAAGAGCCATACAAACTCTCTCTACAGCTCTTGCTGTTTTCTCCCCAAAGTGTCATTCTAAATTTTACATTTCCAAGTAATAAGTATCAGCTTCCTTGGGCTCTTTTCTTTTATGAGTAATGTATTTTACAAGCCATGCTTGCTTTTGTTAAAGTTCTGTCTCTGTTGTGCAATTGTTCAGGTGCTGCTCAACAACTGAATTCAATATTAGATTCCATGCTGCATTATATTGGATACCATACTCCGTGAGAGTGTTCTGCTTCTGAAATGGTCTTGGATTACAGCTTTTCATTTCTTCTAAACCTGCTGTAACCCATGGAAATTTGTTTCAAGCTTTCTGGGTCTATCCAGAATTATATTGAAAAAAATGCATGAGAGAAGCATTGCTATAAACTGTCCTCTGCTCTTTTTTTTTCATTGAGACTTCCCTGATTCCAAGCTCATCCTTCAAATGGGGCTCATTCGAAGGCCGCATTTTAAGCCAGTACAATGTTTTAATTACATTATCAATATCCTTGAGGTTCATTTTGGTAGCAACACTAAGTAAAAATGTATAAAATAATTGTTCAGAATGAAAAAGATGGGTTACAATATTACATCCTTAAGAATCAAATTTGAAATTAAATACAATACTGCTTGTGTAGATGTGTTATCAAACCTAAGAGTTTTAGGCATGTTAAGACTTGGTGGCTTGAGTGATTACTTTAAAGTGTGTGTGTGTGTGTGTGTGTGTGTGTGTGTATGCGTGCATACAACTAAATGCGCACACATTTAGTTTAAGAAGGGCTCCTTTCTTAATGACACATTTCCTCCTCCACTCTATTACTTTAGTATAAATCAAAGAATAATTCAAATATTTCCCATAATTCTTTTAATATCATTAATTAATGAGAAACTATGTACAAGTAAGCACTAGCTTCTAGCATATTTTTTCCAGGAATCCTCAGAACTGCTGCTGAAATTTTAGAAAGATACATAATTGGTGGTTGTAATGTTTCATTTAGAAATGTGGACATTATTCCAAAGGAAAAAAATAAAAGTTAGAAAGGGTGCCAGGGAACAATCTTTGCTATTTGCCTTCTGGTAAATAGTAATTTTTTGTGTCAGGACACCAGTATGGCATCCATTTGTGAAAAGTCCTGATACACTATCAGAATTTCAGATGTGAAAATACTGATTTAGAATATTACATAAATATATTGTTATTGTATCCACCAATTAGTAGGCAAAGGCATGAGAGATATTTGGTAGATTCGTAAGGATAGCAGCACACTGTTTTCAGAGGTGCAGAAAAGTCAGACATCTGTTTCAGTTGGAAAAATCAACAAGAATTTAAGCAGTTTCCCTATGTTAATTCTGAAGTTCTAAAACTATGGTCCAATGAACTATTTCTAATGGCTGAACTCTACTTAATTAGAGTTTCTCTACCATTTTAAAAGACAGCTAGGGCACAATCCAGCTACGTTAAGCACTTTTAAGTTCCATTAATTTCAATTGCAATGTGCTAAGCTTGTACTTTAACTTTCTCATTAAAATAAATGGGATTTAAATGTGCATAAATTTGGGTGGACTATGCCCTTTGTGGACATATAATGCCCCCTAATTATTTTCATATAAGCACTTTTTTTGAGTTGCCACAGCAGTACTGTATAATCATTAATGGATGTTTTGATTTGGGGAAATTAATTTGTCCAAAAAAGAAATCTAAAATTAAAATGTATTAACAGTCCTTTATTATTTTTATGCTGGCTAATTATTCTACACAAATATTTTTTCTGTTCCTATGTGATGCAGTTCACTAAAACTATTTCTTGGCACTCCAATCTTGTCCATTTTTATTTCTTTGCTATTGTTCAGTCTAGATTTGCATAATCTGCCTCTCAACCCTTGTTCCTAGAACTTGATACTGAATTGTTGAAAGCTGATCCTACAAAATGCAGCAGAGAGGAAAAAGTGATGGTAAATTTTGCAGAGTGGAAGACTACCTACTTCTTAAAATAGAGGATTGTTAGACTAAGAGATGACCTGTCTCTGGATGAGAAAGAAAAAGACATAGCAGGTGAATGGTGCTGTTTTCATGTCTTTCCCCAAATTTTCCAGAAACAATAGGAAGAGCCTTGGTAGGGTTCAACAAATCCTTAGTCTGATAGGATAAGAAGTATCTTTGAAGATACATGTAGCTGCTGATTTGCTTAAAGCCAAGCAGGCTTGAATTTTCTCAGTATTTGGATAGAAAACTACCATGGAATCTTGTGAAAGGCTCAATAACCCTGAATTTTATGTGTCAGTAGCTTAATTTTGAGTTGAGCAAAATATGGCATATCAATGTGCATAACAAAGCAACATGTATTATATATGTGTGTGTGTATCATCATCTATCTATCAAGTTTTAAGAGTATGATATTTTTTTCTATTTTTAAAATTATTTAAAATCTGGCAACATTTCTTTCTCTCTCTGGATATTAAAAGTACTTTCACATGAGAATTTTATGCTAGTTGGAAAACATTCTGGAGCTTAGTTTTGTTAAACTATAAATTGGTTTGTAAGAGAGCTGAGGTGATTAATTTCTATCTCAACTGTAATGTAGTTAAAATTGTTATAAAACTATATTTGCTTTTGAGAAAGCGTGGTGCCATTTCTCTATTGGAGGAAATTGTTTTTTCAATGTTTTTCCATAGTCCTGAATCAAGGTCCTAAAAGGAAAGGGATGTCTTGATGGATTTGCAGTTCCTCATTCCTAGACCACACATAGCAAGCTGGACTGATCCCAGACAAGTCAGATCCTCTTTTTAGCATAAGGGAATCCATAGTGCAAAGTCAATTTCCTCCCTGACCTTCTATGAGGTGTAGGGATTTTGTTGTTGCACTAATTTTCACTCTTGTTCTCAGTATTTCTAGTTACTAGGAATGAACCCAAGTACACACATTGCCTGTAACATGTTTTGTGGGCTTGCAAGTAATAACTACAATTTTATGGGTGTGTTCTATATTTCTTTTTGTATTTTTCTTATTTCTTTCCATTCTCATTCACAGAAACAATTTTTACATGCCTTTTAAGATGATCCAGGAACTGTGTTTGGTGCAAAAAATTGTCTTGTCTAATTTGTTATCAAATCAGGTTCAGCCAGTTTAGTATAATACCTATCTTTTGGCAGTTGAATTGACATCCAGACTCAATTCAACGTTTTTAATCATTACTCATAAAATCTTACATGATTTGAGCCTTGTTAAATTCAGGAGTGTCTTCTTCAGGTAGATCATACTTACTCTATATGGTCCAGTTAAGAGAGGCTTCTCTGAATACATTTCCACCAAAAAATTAGAGCAACTAAAACTCAGAGGATGGCCTTGGCTGTGGATCAAATTAAACTCAAAGTCAGACTGACTTCCCAACCTTGCTTTTCTTTAGAAGTACAATGAAAGTAGTTTTCTTAAGAAAAGCATTTGATGAGAAAAAGTTTTAACTGTGTGTTGCGGTGCATTAGATATAATCTTTCATCTTTTACATTTTATTATTGGTTGTTATGGTTTTATCTGACTTAGCTATGTAGTGTCTGTTGAATCAAGTGGAATGTTTTATAAGTATAATCAAGAAAGAATTTCCTCATAGCATGTGTTTTAAAAGATTGAGTAGACCTTGTGAGCTTCTTTATTAAATCAGAATCATTGCCTTTGCGATACAAAGCAAGATCATGTAAAGATTTGACACATTTCAATTCATTCACGATTCAGCTTTATACATGACCTTTTAAATTTGTTTGGCAACTTTATTATGTTCAGTCTACACCATTCATTACCTTCCCTTCTTGAGGAAAGAAGCAGGAACACTGTAATGCTCAGCTCTGCCTCTCTTCAAAGGATTTTCTTGCTTTGTTTCTTTGTTCATTTCAATCTTATCAATTCTTATTCTCACCATTTTGCTTCTGTTCTCAATGGCTATTGTATCTAGAAATTTACTTGAAATACAATGTCTAGGGAACAGGATTGGTGTTTTTTTAAAGGAACAAAAACCATTGCTGGTTGATTTTCTTTCAGACTCTCTTTGTGAGAAAAATTGATGTCAGCAATAGACAATTAAACATATTGATTGAAGTTTATTTATCATTATCCAAAGTAACTAATGCATGCAACAATACAATTTGTTGTTTGTCCCATATGGAAAGCATTTTTAAAATAAGAATGTCCAAACTAATTTAAATGCAAAACATTTCAGCCCAAAGTGCTCCATAGCAACTTCAGAACAATTGTTTTGAATTTGTGTTGAGTTTTCTGGCTATTCCATAATTTTTATGAACTCAAACAGCTGAGTGTTGAATTTGAAACTGGAGTTTTGAGCTCAAAATGGATTATTCAACAGAAAACATTTCTGCAAGTGTAGGAACAATGCATCTCAAGTCTGAAACAACTCTTTTAACATAAAACTGAATATTTGAGTTCAAAATGTTTAAAACTTTCAACTGTTTTGTACATATCTATTTAGGAATGCCATTGTTCACTTAAAGAAAGAAAGAAATGTGAATTTTGCATGATTGTTATGGTTTAATGTTCTATTAAAGAAAAAGTTCGCAGCAGCCCTCTTCTTCATTCAATAAAGAGGAGGAGAGCTGCTTAGATGAGAGAATTGTATTGACATTCTATAATCATGCAGAAATGAAGCACTAAAGCTTCATTCTTTTTTCTCAGCATCTATTTTTTTACTCTGTAGCTGTCAGTACCACAGTCTGAGTTTGGTTTTTCAGAGGTAATGATATAAATCTTCTGGTACAAAACCTTTTTTACCACTCAGCCAGATATCAATTACATGAGTGCAATGTTCTTTTTGAAGTCAATAATGCTGTCTTGATTGAAGAAGGCCTTAGCAAACAGAAGCAGATTAAACTATTGCCCTTGTTAAGAAAGAAGGGTTTGATTTAAATCACAGGCCCCAAATGCCTTGGCGCTGTTTTGCTGCTATCAAGTTAGCTATAACGTTGGCAAGTGGTGTGAATTAGAGCATTGAAAGCACTTATTACTATTTCTATTTTGAGGGAGTTCAATCAAAACTTGACATTCTCATGAAGAAAATTGGCATTGTTACCTTTGTGATGTCCAAATTATATTTCTACCAGTTGAATAGAAAAAAAAGCATGCTTCGGTTGATCATTGCAGCCCAAATCTATATTCAGTGCTTTGTTCCTTGTAATACTTCCACCCAAGGCTGCCTTTTCACTTTCTGCTCATCTATGAAGTGGCTCAGAGACCACCCACTGACTCTGCTAGCTTTGAGTTGCTCAGCAATTAAAGTGATAGCTAGTCTCAGCATGAGGGAACAGCAGGAAAATAACAGAAGGAAGATCTCACTTAGATCAACACTTCCCCCCTTCCCAGAACTCAATACTCTTCATTATTTTCATGAGTTTATCCCTCAGAAAGGATGTAATTTTTTTGACTATTTGTTCAGGATTTTTACTGCCACAGGAGGACTTCTAATCCTGCTCCTTCATTTGCTCTCATATTGCTTTTTGCATCACTGTACTTGAGTTTTGATAAAATATGCTATACCTAACAGGGCACAGATCGCATTATTTATACTATGTATTTCTTTGACTGATAGAGACCCAGGAAATCTTTACCTTCAGAAATGGTGGTGAACAGGTACATCCGATGCTATAATATGGATGAAGACAAACAAAACAAGAACTAAAAACAAATTACCTGGCATAAAACTTCCCTTTTCCAGAAGGGCATAGTATGGAGGAACAAACCACATACCAATCATCGGTAGGCACTAATTTGCATATGGAGACTTCAATTGACTGTTTTTAGACTCCTTCCTTTATTTTTAAAGAGTCTTACTTAAAATCAAAAGATAAGGATAATTTATCATTTATAAATTCAATAAATAAATAATAAGACAGCAGCCTAAAAATCAAGACACTTTTTTTTGTGCATCTTTCTTTATAAGAAGTTCTTTAAAAGAATAAATAGCTGCAGGTTGTTGTTACTGTTATTATTATTATAATAAATTTTTATTCATTAAACATGAAAGTTGGACAACTTAACATTTAAAAATGTATCACAAATATCATTGATTGGCTCTGATGGTTGATATGGGTTGCTGCCGGCATCCTAGGTATCAACCAAGTATCTTCTTAAAATGTATGTTGTTCCGAGTAGCGCAGTCTTTGCAGCTCCACTGGTGCTACAGCAGGAAGCTACAACTTCCTGATGTATTTTGCAAAATTCTTGGACATGGTACCAAGTGTCCCGATGACAATGGGTAACACTGTTACATGTTTCATCCATAATCGCATAGTTTCAATGGCCAAGTCACGATATTTAGTGATTTATTCCAGTTCTTTTTCTTCGACTCTGGCGTCTCCTGGTACAGTGATAGCAATAAATTGTATTTTTTGGTTTTTGACAACTGTGATCTCTGGCATGTTGTGTTCCAAATGGCGATCTGTCTGTATTCGAAAGTCCCACAAGACCTTCACCTTTTCATTTTCGATAACTTTTTCCACTTTATGTTACCATGACTTTTCGGATACAGGTAAGTTGTATTTTTTACATAATGACCAGTAGATTAATTTAGCAACTTGGTCGTGTCTAGCTTTGTAATCAATTTGTGCGATTTTGCTGCATTCACATATTAAATGTGAAACACTTTCGACTTTGTCGTTGTGAAGTCGGCAGTTTGGATTGTCAGTGGATTTTTGTATCTTCACTTTCATGGCATTAGTTTGTGGTGCTTGTTCTTGAGCAGCCAGTATTAAATCTTCCGTTTCTTTCTTGATGGTTCCTCTCTTAAGCCACGTCCATGTAAAGTTGTCATCACATTTTCCTTCAATGTTTTTCAAATGCTGTCCATGCAAAGATTTGGTTTTCCATCTATTGAATCTGTCATCCAGCTGTTTTTCCTTATATTCTGCCTTTGTTTCTGTTGTTTTTATAATGTTCTCCGTTTTCACAACCTGCAGCAATTTTTCTGTACTTTGGTTCACATAATCATTCAAACTTCATTTTTCTTCGTCTACAGTTTGATGGATTTGCAATAGCCCTCTTCCCCCTATTTTTCTTGGCAGGTACAACCTGTCAATGTCATTTCATGGATGTAAAGTGTGGTACATATTCAAAAGTTTGTGCGTTTTCCGGTCCAAGTTTTCCAATTCACAGCCAAAGTCCAGTTGATGATTCCAGCTGAGTCACTGGAACTGCCCATGGCTTTAATTATGTTTCCAGAATTCAGCTTAGATTTTAATATTTTGCTGGCCCTCCTTTTGCATTGACTGTTTGACTTTTGCATTCAGGATGTTATCTGCTTCCGATATGCCTAGATATTTGTAACTGTCATCCTTTGCTAGATCTGCCTCGGATATTCTCTTGTGAAGTAGTCTCCAGTTATTTTAACATAAGGAGTTATTTGGTATTGTTCACAGACTTTGACCTAGCGCTTGCTCTCTCTCCCCCTAAGCCCTCTATAGCTTCTTCACTGCTTCATAACTGTTTCACTGTGACTGCCATCTTCCATATGTTATTAATAGTGGGATCATTTCTAAGAGAGCTGAATAAAAGAATGTGAACTATAGATTGAGAGAAGATTGACCTACGATGACAAGCATTAACATGTGAATGAAAAAAATGCATAACAAGCGGTCTCCATGTCATGTTCCAATGTGCGTAGATTAAACAGTACAGAAAAGAAAATAGGTAGACAGATAAGGTTAACGCAGCATCTCAATTCATGGATCAAATTTTATACTATTCCCGTTGGCTGTAGCAGCATGATAATGTGGGATTCCTTACGGATGGTCCATAGTGTTTGCTTACCCTACCTTTTACTATCAAAACTGTATGTTGTGCCCAGTCTCAGGACATACAGGAATAGGGAATGGCACATTCTGCAAGATATAAGATTTTGATCCCCCAATTTGTGGGAGAACAAACCCCGTGCTTAAATATGTCCCAAATAATACATTATAGAGAAAGGAGGAGGAAATACTAGGATTACAAAATTGCACTTAATGTCAAAATGCAGAACATGATTATACATGGTCGGAAAAACATTAACATTAAAGGGCTAAAGCAATGCTTCCCAAACCTGGGGAAATTACTCAAAATTGGGCAAAAGTGATTTTTCTCTGGATAACAACAATTACCCAATCACAACAGGGATATTTAAATAACAGCTTTCTGATAAGTGATTTTGGATAATGAAGGAAAAAGTTTGAGAAGCACTAGGCTAAAGGAAAAGTTTGTTGTCTATAATGGGTGAAATGGCCTTCCTATCAGTACATGTGTATTTTATCAACTGGATATATAAATGCTGAATATGTGCATCATTAGACAAATGGGAATATCAGCACATTTCAGCACGATTCAAAAGCATCTTTATTCATTAGTAATTCAGAACATGCAGATTTATTTATTTTTATGCAGAATACAAGGTTACCTTTCATAGGTTTAAAAGCTAAGTGCCTATGAAATGCTGCAACCAGGACTTCTTTTGTTTTTCTATATATTCACAAATGGGTAAGATGCAGAAATCAATGAAAAGAAAATAGCTCAGACCTTGAGTTGAATTCATCACTTGGGGAAATTCATTGCCTAAATACCCTTTCGCCTACCTGTTGTTGGAAGACATGTATTGATCCTTTAAAATGACTTTTTAAATCCTTAATACAATGCTCATAATTTTTAATGTTGTTTTCAGCATATCCTCCCAATAGTTAAAAAAGTTCTGAGCAGGGGACTCCAAGAGGATAAAGAGCCTAACTGCCTGAATTCTAAATTCTTCTGAGGTGTGCATAAAGTAGGGAATGAGCTTACACATTCATAGGGAAATTAATGTAGGTGTTTTGTTTTTGTTTTTTTCATGTACATTGTCTGCCTGGTGTAGTAGTCAGGGTCCCTATGTTAGGATCCAGATTCAAATTCCATCTCGGGGAGAAATGTTCACTGCATGATCTTGCATCTCTCACAAACTTCCAGACCTGTACCACTTCACAAAGTTCTTGAGAACATAAGAGTTTTATGTTCCAGGACAACTCATAACCCTTGGTCAAACTTGGCCTAATTTCCAATGCCCATAACAATTTAGGGCTCTTACTAGAGCAATTTGACCCTGCCACCAAAATTTGAATGGAGATGGGAGGAAGGAGGAAGGGGCAAGCAAGGAAGAAAGAAATTATGGCAAAGAATGAGGAAGAAAGAAGGAGATACTGAAAACTGGGCATCAAGAGATGAAGGCAGGGGTGGGCTGCTGCATGGTCGCAGACGTTCGGGTGAACCCCTTGCTCTGAGCTCTGGCTGGGTTCACCCACCCACCTGCCCTTGCCCTAAGCTATCGCTAAATAACTCACCTTTCCACCACCCATGCTGCCCAGTGAGCTTCGCGCCATCCCTGCTGTACTCACCAGAGCTGCTTTAATCATCAGCTGGCTCCCTGTAGCTTCGCATGAGCCCCAAAACGAATGAGCACGCACAACCAGCGAACCTCTTGCCAAAGAAAGAGCAGCCCACCTCTGGATAAAGGGATGGCTATTAGCTCTTGCATTAATACCCTGCAATTCTGTGCCATAGTATCCTGAGCAAATATAGACCATAATAGATGAACCAACTTTCTATTCTTTTGATTAAAGACAAGACAGATGGAATAAATAATGATTGCATGAATACTGCCTTTGTTAGACAATGAAAAGTACCTGCGGTATGCATTAGGAATTTATTTTTTTTCATGGTTGTAGAGCATTATAATATATAGCCAAGATTCAAAGGAGCATGAAACACTGACTTGGAAGAAGAACCAGAAGATAAGTCTTCAGATTGTCAGTGAACTATTTTACTCAGATTAAGATAACCAATAACTTGCTGGATTGAGAGCAGATGCTTAGAAGCATCTAGCATGCCTGGAAGAAGTGGACTGCTTTAGTATAATTATGTAATAATGTTCTTTAGAAAGAGGTCTCCAATCTTGACAACTTTAAGACTTGTGGACTTCAACTCCCAGAATTCCTCAGCCAGCTTTAGTCTTAATGTTGCCAAGGTTGGAGACCTCTGCTTTAGAATATATACTTCTAAAGCAGAAATTTTCAACCAATATCTCTGTCTCCAAGATTAGCTGCATGTATTCCCCTTAAATATCTTACACTGACTCCATCATCTGTTGGGCATTAGCCCAATGGCCTTAGTGTTTTTTCTTGTTTTGGAGAAAACCCAGTTCCAGATTTCAAGACAACACAGACTCCAGTAAGTCTAATCAAACTGGCCAATGATCAGAAGCAGTAGGATGTGTCCTACAACCATAAAAAATATAAAAAAAATAAAAACCTGAGGCCAGATACTGCAGGCAGCCCCACAAAGCTTCAGCTGCCAACTCCAAAGCCTTGGAAAAGTGACCTCTATATCCTTCTCAATGGGGCAAGAAGAAAAACTAGTAAGAACAGGGGGATTAATCACATCCACTGTGTTTAATTTAAATTGTAATTAATTTATTTTCATTCTGTTCTCACTCATTTCTTTGTTTTTACTCTATCTCCTTTTGGAAGGATACACTAGCCAAAAACTACTGTGGGATTGCCCCCCCCCCTCCAATTTCGACTTCAAAGCATACCACTTTTTGTGTTTTTTCGTCCTTGGGGTTTTTGGAAAAATGGAGTCTGCAAATGAATACAGTGAGATACATCCATGCATTTCTCTTGTTCTTTGAGGCTGTACTACCTGCTAAAGCCGAGGAGGGACATATTTTCTAGTTAATTTCTGGAGTGAATCCATCTGAAAGCTCAAAGTGATTGAAAGAACAGCCAAGATTGAGGTGTCTTTTCTCTATACATTGAGATTCATAAGGTGTCTTGGACAATGGAGAGAGCTGTTCGTCAAAACAGACAATGAGCTAGATATAAAGAGCCACAGTCCAGAGAGTGGTTTAAAGTACTTGCTTTAGCTGGCTCATCTGTGAATTAAAGGCACACAATGCAACACAAGGTTGCACAAGTACGTGCATACTGTTTTCAGTGTGGCTGTACTGAACAATACAGGATTCCATAATATTTTCTGGAATGGTAAGAAAAAAACCCTCACATCTCTGAACTTCAGTCAAAAACTTGAATGGGTCAAACATCTCAATTCTTGTTTCCTGGGACTCTATTACTGTGGAATTTTGCTTAAAAGACATACAAAAAGCAGAAAATTAGCCAAAAATATTTATTTGACTACAAAACATTCTGAAGTAAGAACCAAGTTTATTTTTGAATCTCTCTGGGTGTATGTATATGTGTGTGTATACATACATGCATACATACATGTCTCTCTTTGTCTCTGACTTTCTCTATATCTGCACAAGGGGAAATCTAAGACATATAAAATTAAAGTAAAAGACAGAAACATCCATGAGAGGGTCAATTACACCAAAATAGTGGTCATGCCTGGATGATCAAAGCCTCATGCCTTTTTACATATGTGTGATGTATGTGTCAACCCTGAAGCTGACCTGACTGAAGCCATCTTGGAGCTTCAGTGTTGCCATACTGGAGCTGAGGGATAGGGAGGGGGGAATTGAGATAGTTGGGACTCTATAGCCAAAACAAAATACTTTCCCTTGGGAGTCAAGGACATTCTCACATCTGGTCAAATGAAGGAGGGGGATGTCACAAAGCAATCAGATGGAGCTGTGACTGGACCATGTGACTGATTGTTTTGAGAAAGTGGGAGCACTTTTACTTTTAATTAAGTAAAAACCACGGGAACCCCCAGAGTCGGTTTTCACCAAATATGTGCCAATATGATATTTCCAATAAAGCTAGACTTTGAGGAATCCACCTGCCTTGGAGTTTTGCTTGTTATGGAACTATTACTTGGTACCCTGACAGTATGTCAAAAATGGGCAAGTCTTTGATTAGCCAGTCATCAGTTTGACTTGGTTGGCCCATCCCCACTGACACCTTTGCTGGAAAATCAAATGAAAACATAGCAAAGTTGGTATGATGGAAGTGAAATCATGTATCAGCTGTATGTGCGAAGAATATTTCTTCATTGGGAAGATTATGGTATAACCCAGGAGTGTCACACATGAGCTATGCCCACCCTAGCTCCGTGAATGGGAAAAACATCGCAAAACATCACATGACGGCAATGTGACGCTGCAAGTTTGACACCCGTGGTATAAGCTGACAGTCTGTGTTCTTTGAATTCAATTTTATGTTTCAGTTGTTCTAATATGCATTAACAATTTTAATTTTTCTTCTTCCCTTTGTTTTTGTTCTTGCCAGTTATTTCTAGTTCATCTTGTGCTTTTTCTCTATATTACTTCTCAATGTACTTGGACGTTTTTTAATTATTTTTTTTAATGAGAGATCAGATAGCAATAAAATATTTTTTTTAAATGATTAAATAGATAAAGCAAGAGACACGGCTGAAAATTTTATATCCTGCAAATATTCCAATTTAATTCTACCAGTTATTGACGCTTCTGACCAAGGTCTAGGCAAAGACTTCTCAAATGTCATCAGACAGAACTTTCTTAAGCTAAAGCTGAAAGCATCTGAAGCTTCCCAAAGCATAAGAAAGGGCTTAGCAGCACAGTACTTGCAAACAGAGATTTTTTTCCCCCTTACAGAAAAATAAGGTTTACTATTTTTTGATAAAGCGATACCATTTTGAAAAGAAAGCTCCCTTTTGAATGTATGCAAAGCTGTATTGTTAGAGAGCAGTTTAGCTTGAGAGAAGTAACACCTGCTTCCAGAACAATTTGCTCAAAATGAATGACTCCACTTAACTAGGTGAATCAAAGAGCAAACCAGGTGGATGATCCTGGGCTAATGGCAGCTGACTTTGTACTCATAAGAGCCCTGGGAACTAGGGATTTCTGCAGTTTAATGGAACAATCCATGTAGAACTTTACTGCATGTTCTAATACAGGTAGTCCTTGACTTATGACCACAACTGAGCCCAACATTTCTGTTGCAAAGTGAGATGTTCATTAAGTGGGTTTTGTCCCAACTAAGACCTTTCTTGACACAATTGCAGTTGTCAAGTTGTTAATGACATGGTTTTTAAGTGAATCTGGCTTCCCCATTGACTTTACTTATCAGAAGGTTGAAAAAGGTGCTCACATCACCCTGGGACACTGCAATCGTCATAAATACAAGTCAGTTGCCAAGTGTCTGAATTTTGATCACATGACCATGGGGATGCTGCAAATTTTCAAAAGTATGAAAAGCAATCTTAAGTCACTTTTTTTCAGTGCCATTGCAACTTTAAACGGTCACTAAATGAACTGTTGTAAGTCAGGGACTACTTGTACAAAATTTTACAATTTTCCCTGTTAACTTCTGTTCCTTTCAGCCCACTGCTTAAGCCTAAATATATCTTTTTGAAATCTTATCTCTTTTTCATTAGCATAAATATGAATCAGTTGCCAAGCATTTGAATTTTGAATACATGACCATGGGAATGATGCAACAGTTGTAAGTGTGAAAAATGGTCATGTCATTTTTTTCATTGCCATTGTAACTTCAAACGGACACCAAAGGAACTAGTGTAAGTTGAGGACTATCTGTATTTTCATATAGTTTTTATAATCTTATGTCTCTTTGTATACCACCCAGGGAGATGAATGGTTTCTAAATATTACGTAGATGTACATGCATATGTACACTGTATGTATAAGTATATGTATATGTTAAGTACAGTATGTTTACTTAAATTTACATATATTATCCAGACCTAATCACCATATAATGGATGTCCCTGTTATTTGAGAATGCAATCATATTTTATCCATTGCATCTAAATTCCCTTAATGGGGATCTGTAAAATTGAGAGTTTACTGTATAGGACATTTGTTGCGGAACTGCTGGGTATGTAGAAATCTGTAACAATTCATGATGAATTGCCGTGATACACCTGTCATGACATCTCCAGACAAATGATGCCACTATCTACCTATATTATGACATCTGACACTCACAGATGCTTGGCTGTGGTATTAATGCATCACCTGAACAGACAAAAGCAATTGAGTTTATTATATCTATTTGATGTTGTGAGTTTCTTTGGAAATGGCTTCTGAACTCATGAGGTTCACACAGTGCAGTTAGTGAAAATATTCCCTGCTTGTGCTGTTAGCTGGTGCAAATGAAGAAAAAGTAGCATAGCCACCTCTTTGCAAGTCTGGAAACGTGGAAGGAAGGGTTGTTTGGCTTTGCATCTTGTTAAGGCTTGTGATGGGCCATTTGCTGTAGGGCCATTTGCTATAAAAATGCAAGGTTATGGCATGAACTCAGAAGAAAGGGAGGAGAGGTGAATTTGCAAGACCTGCATAACAAATATAAAGGAAAAGGGAGTGTGGACAGGTAGGGCCCCTTTCAATGTAGAAAACTAGAGCTGACTATCAGGCACATCATACAAGGCATATTGCTAACATAAGGAATAGGGCCAAGCCAGACCCAATAGAAGGCTTGGTAAAAGTCTTCTAGGATGCCTGTTAGTTAACTTTTAGAAATAGGGTTGAAATAGAGTCAATAGAATACTTGTTAGACAACTTTTGAAGAGCTTATTAGTTAAGACTTAGAAATAGGGATGGCACAGATTCGATAGGGGACCCTTTATATAATTTTCAGAATGGCTATTAGACAATGCTTATCCCACTTTGAAAAAACTGTATAAACTGTATAAAAACTGTATAAAAATTGTCCTGTGGTCCTGGCATTTTGCTGGCTGGGGCCCCTTTTGCTGAAGCGCTTCAATAAAAGGAAACAAACCTGCACCTTGTGTGTCTGGTGTTCTTCATCAGCTTTGGCACCAGGCTCAGACCCGAATTGGGGACAACACTTGAAGGAGTCCTTTTCCCCAGTTTGAGATCTCCACTATCATGCATGTGGTGAAGGAGAAAGTCTAGAGAACAAAGCCTTATTGCATATGCCATATTTCCATTGCATAGACACACACACACACACACACACAAATGTAAAAGCAAGACAAACAAAACTAAGATGAGATTCTTAAGGCTTCAGGTCTTGCGGTAGAAGAGGAAAAACAAAACCAAAACAAAACCCAAACCAGCTTGGCTTCCATCTCTGTTGCCGAAATAGTGTAATACTTTGAACTCTGAACTCTTTTCAAGAGTGACGGTCACATTCTAAAGGGCAGCGATTCAGGGAGGACCACGACATCTGTATTTGAACAGGCACTCCGCTGCATAGCGTAAGCCTTTAGGGAATGGGCCTCTTTTCTCTGCGCATTTCAGAAACAGATTTACAAAATTAAAAGTGCCATTTTCTTCACTGGAAAAATATAAAGCGCGCATTCAAAAATGAGATTTGGAGAACTTTAGCCAAATTGAGTTTGACTGCCGTAATGGAATTCAGTCTTCTCACAAGCTAACTCTTTGTAAGGGAAGTTATTATAAGAAAAAAGAGTCAAGTGAATTTAAATCTACTTAGGAGTAATACTGGCTAGGACAATATACTTTATAGCATAGGTGGGCAACCCCAGGCCCCAAGTAGACACCCCCGTCTCTTTTTTTTGCAGCCTCTAATTGCAAGGCTTAATTTCCGTGATTGTTGAAAATTGGCAATCCAATTTTCCTAAGAATGTGCCTTATAGCTGTGCATTTAGTAAGTGTCACTGAATCCAGTAAGTCTTGGAAGAAATATAAAGGATTATGCTGCAGTGTACATCCTCTTTGTGGCTTAAACTGGAATACAATATGGTACACTGCTTGAGCAGGTCAAGATAGATTTAAAAATCCTAAATTTCAAAGGCCAGCTCAGAATGTAATAGAGTTACTGCTGCGTATTCCTATACATATTTATTCAGAGGTTACATTGAGTTCAGTGGGGCATACTCCCAGAGAAAATGGGAACACAACTGCTGCCTACTCTGATGTCAAATCATGCATAAAACCCAGTGAGCAGAAATTGTTTTCTGAATTGGCTTTCAATCTGCTGATTTACATTTCAAATCTTCTTAAGCAGAGTTATTCTGAAATTAAAAATTTATATACTGTAGATAGTCCTCATTTAGAGATCACAATCGGGACCTGCAACCACGACTGATCTCACTTCAAGTTTATTTTGCTTTATAGACCTGTGAAGGTCAGAAATGCAAGACATGGTCATCAAACTATGTTTTCTTCACTGTCATAACTGTGTAACTGTAAATATCACTAAATTAAGATTACCCAGCACTTCAACAGGATTTCTGTTCTAGAAAATGTATTGAAGATCAGATCCTTAGAGGGCACTACTATGGTCCTTGGGAGATTCCTGCTTGCTGGAACTCATACTGTTCTGCTCTTGTTGCAACAAATGCACGTAGGAGGGTCCTGGACAGAATCTGGATTCAGATGTCCCATCTCAGAAAGAAGAAATCATAAGTAGGCTGGAGGTGATGGCACCCCCACCCCCCGTAACCTTCCTTCTTTTTTCCAGTGTGAGCCTGGCAAGATCTGGGATTGCCAGATTCTCCTTGCCTTGAACTCTTTTGGTTATTCAAACACTGAATCCCATGAATGGGCTCTTGCATTAATGATTGTTACCTCCCTTCTGGATCTTTGTATGTCTTTCATTCAACAAAAGTACAGTAATAGGGTATAAAATTGGTGTCTCTAAACACATTCATCCTCTGCAATTCCCAAATATATATTTTTAACGCCTGTTAGACTGATCCCTGCAGGCTATTACTAAAAATACATCAGCTCATGACCTGTCTGTGCAATATTGTAAAATGAAAACATAAGCGTTTCATCACTTAAAGGGCCTTTTGATACTGCAATCTTGTCCTTCAGCAGGATCCATTTAGATATTCATCTGCGTACAATAAAATTTGCATATTTGGAACCCTGTTCTTTTAAAATGTGCCTTATGCAAAACTTAACCTCTTTTTAAATTCCTTAATCAATGAATCATTGATAAGGTGTAATTGCTATTGTTGTAACACAGGCATCAGTGTTCGAACTTGGCAAAAAAAGCCCAACCCCAAACAAAATGAAACTTGTGTCATGTACAAATTCCTTGTGTATCTAATCATACTTGGCCAAATAAAGTATTACTCTACTCTACTCTACTCTACTCTACTCTACTCTACTCTACTCTACTCTACTCTACTCTACTCTACTCTACTCTACTCCCCTTTTTTTTCTTTTCCATTTAAATTTCCCATTTAACTGAAAGTGGATTTTACAGCTGTGAGTGAAAGCTATGCACCTTAGACACTTATGAGACAATTTGGAGCTGGATGGGCCAAACTATTTTCAAGGAAGTGAAAAAAGATTGGAGTAATAACAAACAAGTCCAGAACTTGTTTATTATTACCATAGATGAAGTTGCTTACTATAATGTATTTTCTTCCTTCCTCCCCTTGTAATTATTTGATGTAAATGATTAAATGATTTACACGATCATCTTATTTTTACTTTCAACCCTTAATAGCAACATTTGTAATTAGGAGAGGATTTCCTTTTTCTCATTATTTTGGGTGGATTCAGTGTTGATATAATGACATTCCTTAAAGTAAAAGCTTCCTGTTTTCCTGTTTGGAAATAGTATTAGGTTTTTTTCCTCCCCCTCTTCCAGTTTCTTAGCTGTTTATGCTGCTTACGTCAAGCTAGCATTGAGTATTTCCAGACTCCGATATACAGGCTGCCATTGGTCTAGTCACCATCTCTGTGCCTAATTTAGTTTAGAGAATTTTTGTGAAAATAACTCAGGCATTGACTTGAGGAAAGGTGAGATATAAAGGAATAATAAATGTATCGCACAGCCTGTCTCATTTCAGTGCCTGGTTTTCTGATTTGTCTTTGATGTTAAAATTCTAAATATATCTGTCTTTTGGGAGTGACATTTGATGCAATGTCTTCCCCCCCTCCCCAATAGTTTAACATTGCAATATTAAATGGCATTCCTGATAGAAATAATGGATATACATGGTTTGCTGATCACTTTGATATGAGATCTTTCGTATAAACTTTGATTTCTGTTCTCATTCATCAAATTTTGAAGGCCAAATCATTTTCATAAGCATATCCCTTGTAAAGAAAATATTTTTAAAAATCCAAAATATTATGATTGTTTTCTTACTGGTGTTACTCTTTACTCTAGTATCCATGGCAACGTGATATAACATGATGAACATAAAAACTGCTATTGTTATTAACCTCTAACTTTTCTCTCCTTCTTCAATGAATCTGAAAATTAGAGTTTCTGATTCTAAATCCCAGTTATGAAAGCCTGAGCATTCCTTTTCTGCCTGTTTATACATTGAGTGGATTTATACATTGCTTTTTGTCCAGATACACCAAATAGATATTTGAAATAAGTACAACCCTACTGTATTGTGCCAGGCTGATTGAAACAGGCTTCCTTGATATACCTTCTTCCAAGGCTCATAGTGCTTAAATAGGCTTAAAGCTTATGGTAGCAGTGCTGGTCTAATAATTCACCCAGCTGAATTATTTTCATGATTTCCACTGCTCTCTCTTCCTATTTGGCAGCTTTGGAGGCTGATGAACTTCTTTTATTGATGTGTCCATGACATGTCTTCACTGTCTCAATCCAGTCAGAATTTGGAAATACGATGACTATTCTGATAAAATGGCTGCCAATGGCTCATAAGCAGGAGTGGGAACTTAACCAATTACTGGAAAGCAAATGAAGTAAATTTCTTTTCTACCAAAATCTCTAATCTTCCACATTAATTTCTACTGTTGCTTATCTTATTGAGGGTAAGTAGACATTAGTGGTATCTATGGGAGGTCTCAAATCTCAGTGGTCACGATAGCCTTCCAGTTCCTCATGTTGGTTCCTGGAGCTTGTCTTCCCTTGCCCTATCACAAAACATGTTGACAGTTTGCCTCTAAAATTTAAGTTCAAACATTGACAAGATGAAATCACCAAGGCTGCTGATTTGGGGGCATACATGCGATCATGGCCATGTACAGTAAATATCTTATAGATAACCTTCAAGAATGCATTTTAAGTGCAGTACAACTAATATTAATAGGTAGAATTTAAGAACACGTCATTCTGCTGGCAAAGCACTCTACAACTTGGGGTCATACTATTCATCCACCAAAAACTTTCTAGACATAAAGATTTGTGGTATTTCTATTAGCAGTTAGCTATTATTTACAGGGTGATCTTGTGTTTGAAATAATTTAAGTGGGCATGCATCCCTATCTCCTGTCTCCTGTCTTCTGTCTCTCTATCCCCATCCCTCTCCCTCTCCCTCTCTTACACACACACACACACACACACACACACACTTTGTCAGCCTTTGAAGCTGTGACTTTGAGGTCTCTGCAGGCTGCCACATAATTGTAGATGAGAATTAGAAAGGGAGTACTTTCTCATGTAGTTAGTGGGGTATAGTCA